>JAEANM010026833.1:0-10656 GCA_017656035.1 Myanophis thanlyinensis | reverse complement strand
GTTGCCTTGCCCAGGGATTCTGGGATTTGAAGTCCACAAGTCATAAAAGAGCCACAATTGCCCACCCCTGGTCTAGTAGATCCATTTTAAACCTGGAACCTGGTGACCCTAGCTTTAAGCTCAGATGTATCTATTTTGAGCCCAGAATACTTCTTTTAACACTTTTCATATATAATGTTTAGGCATCAATAAAGAGGAATATTTGTAACTTAGGTTTGAAATGAGCTTGGTTGTTTTATTGTAGACACTACCCAAAGTAAGTAACATCATCAGGGCTAGTAGGGAGTGGGGTTTGATCTCAGTTTATAATCTAGTGGCTTGCCCTGTCAATGTTGTTGGACTAGGGATTTTGAGAAATTTTCTATTTCCTAGTTTTATTTTTGGAACTTGTATACAATAAATAGATTCTGAGAACAAATATGCACTCAGTACATAATGTAAATTGATAGGTGAACATTGAGTCCAAATTGTCTTCATCTTGAAGATTAAGTTTAGGTAGAAATACTGTTATGAGTTTATGCATTGTCACATCATTTTGCACTGTAACTGCTTTTGTGGTAATGATAACCCTTGGCAAACAAAAATACTATTTGCAAATTACTCCAGAACTGAGCAGACTTTCTTGTTTCCTGCCGGCTGGTATAATGGATGAAGACTTAGATATTTTGCTTCCAGGTATTGCTAAATATGTATTGTGCAAATGGGCCATTTATGAGAATTGTTCCCATATGAATGAGAAGGCTGCCTTCTAGTATTACAGTTTAATAATAACAGGCATTGTGCCACATAAATGGGCAAGTCATATGGTGTATTTGAATATTTAACTCCAATTCAGGGAATCACTCTGGAAGTCATCTTGGGTTGGCTAGATATTGTTCCAAGCAATGCTACAGAAACTGATGAGAGTCCCAGTGTGCAATTCCAAGGCTTTCATCATTTTTGGTCTCGTAATATGTGTTAGGTTGATCAAAATGTCCATCTTTTTGTAGTGGAAAAAGAAAGAACAATGTGGCAATAATATAAATAGAAAACAGTCACAAATTATTTGTACTGTAAGTTCCTGATTGTTAACAGGTGGTTCCAGTAGCAATTCCTTGATCGGCTTTCAACTAATTTAAGAGTTGTCTCTTAACATCTCTGAAAAACAAAACAAAACTAAAAAAATTCCTGTGCCACCTGTGTGGTTTTCCTAACAGCCTTTCATGTGCCTTTAATGGAAAATGCCTATTTAGTAATTCTATCTATGTACTTCTTGATAAAGCATGAGACAACTTAAAGTGCAGGGTATAAATTCCTCATTGCAGGCAAATCTTGTTATAGTTCTTGGCTTCACAAAAAAGCTACTTGTAGAGATATATCCTTTTTAAAATAATTTTTATTGAATAAGTTTTTTTAACAGAATTAAAAACAATACAAATTTTAAATTAAAGAATAAAGAAAATAAGAATGTGAACAAGAAATATAGAATAGGAAAAAAAGATTCTAAATAAGTGGCTTTTGATTGCCTTACTAGTAGATATATTTATATTTTACCTCACTTTCTCTCTCTAAGGTTACATCATAATTTCCTTCTTTCTATAAAATATAGAAAATATTGGAAAGCCTGGAGATCTGTAATAGTACGAATCTCCAGCGGGAGTTCATTCCACAGGGAGGGAGCCGCCACAGAGAAGGCCCGAACCCTCGGAGTTGTCAGACGACATCGTCCCGACGGTGGAACCCCGAGGAGGCCAACCCTGTTGGAATGCACTGGTCGGCTGGAGGTTGACAGTGGCAACAGGCGGTCCCGTAAGTACCCAGGTCTTATTAGTCATAGTGATATTGAAGTACTTCAATTTTTTTCCTCAGCCCTAAAACCATTTTTTTCATCAATGCCTTTTGTTTTTCAGTGTTCATATTCTTTGTTACTATCTTTGCTTTTTATTTGTTGATTTTAAAACCAGCTAAAAAACCCCAAAGTCCTTTAGTTTTTCTATTAATATTTCTATTGCTTCCAGAGAGTCTTCCAAGATTATCACCAGTTTATCAGCAGTTGCAATTCATAATTTTCTCCTTTATAATTTTCATTTCAACAATTTTATCATCTCTTCTTTTTCTCCTT
The DNA here is from genome assembly GCA_017656035.1 of Myanophis thanlyinensis. Lineage (NCBI taxonomy): Eukaryota > Metazoa > Chordata > Lepidosauria > Squamata > Homalopsidae > Myanophis > Myanophis thanlyinensis. Next base: position 8,555 of record JAEANM010026833.1, on the reverse strand, counting down.
AGTACTTCAAAAGCACGAAAATGAATCTTAACAATCTTATGCCAACCAGTACCAAGATATTATAACTTTGTAAGTAATTGTATATGTATATGTACTATCTCTAATAATTCCAAACAAAAAGTCACACAATTAATAAATAATTGCTCTGCCTTTTTATTGTAACTCCAAAGTCCAGGCCTTTGTTGATTTTACTGTGTGCATGGCAAGTGAATCTTATCTTTTTTTTTCTTGCGTTCTCTCTCTCTTTCCTGGTACTGCTCCTTGATTATAAACCACATGACTAGATTAACATAACATGCTAAGATAAAGGTAAAATTCTAAATGGCTTTGAAATTTTTGAGTACTAAATGTAAGAAAGTTTATCCTAGAATAACTGGTTGATCACTTAAAGTGAACCGAGTATCCCTGAATTTCTAAGAATTAAATTTTCAATGGAAGTACAAATGCAGCTAAATAGTATTCTAGCCAAATAACAGAGAGGCATATATTACTAGCTGCTGGCAAACCTTTTGCTCTTACATCAAATATCTTGCAATCAAGCGATGTTGTCCACTTTTATTACTAACAGAAAGCAGAAGAAAGAGTAAGCAAATTGGTGGCAAAAACTTGTTGAGCAGTGAAGACAATCTTTTCTAAATTGCTCACAATTTTCTTGGCCAGTCTTATTTTGGGGTGTGGGCGTAAAAGAAATGTAATGTTTGCAAAAAGAGAGGTTAGTGTTAGTGTTGATTTTGGCATAGTGTTCTGATGGATGATAAGATGTCTTCTCATCATAACAACTGGATATTGCTGTACTTTTTTTCTACAGTCCTGCCAAAACTGAAGTTTTCTTAAAATTATGATGATAAAAAATGCAAGATAGTTAGAGAAAACACTCTAACTTAGCTGGAAAAAATGATTCACTGTGGCAACCCCTAACGGGAACAACTGAAAGAAGAAGAAGTTAGAGAAAACACTGGAGACAACTTGGAAGCTTTAACTGGTCAAAACAAACCATGTAGTAGATTCAGTGGGGTTACTCCTATCCTGCTGTCACTGGTTACCATTTTGCTTCTGGGTCTGATTCAAAGTGCTACTTAATATTTTTAAAGCACGACATAGCTTGCCCTTCAATACCTTCAGGATGATCTTTTCCATCCAGAGTTGGTCTGTTCTGTAGGAAGGTTGTGCTGAGGCAAAATCTGCTGAGTATCCTTATCCTTTACAAAGGAAGTGGGATTGACATGAAGGTATATCTTGATGTACCTTCTCAGTAGCGCCTGCTGATTTCTGGAACATTCTATCACTGAGGTAAGGAATGTCCCCAACCTTCTGTCTTTATAAAAAAAAATACTTAAAACACTTAATTTTTCCATAGGAATTGTATGAATAAATAAATAAATGAGGGGAAGGAAGGAAGAAAGGAAGGGATGGATGGATGGCTTATGATGATTCAATTTCCATCAAAAGAGCATTTAATACAAACAGTAAAAAAAATGAATCCCCCAGAATATCACTGCAATCACGTTAGATTCAAATCAAAATACCTACAATAAAAACCAATAGTAATAGTTTTTTCAACGCATGTAATACTGTAAAAGCAGAACATTTGATAACACAATTTACCTTACAATTCTACAAATATTTCAAAACTCAAGATTATAACAGGTGAAAAGTTCAAATATATCTTACTCACTAAGAATGGCAAAAGAAAATGTATTAGGGATTTTCAACCTATTGATTCCACATTCAGCTACTTTCTTAAAATAGAGTGAGATATGCTATATTCAAATTGTACTTTATCAGCTGCATTTGTATGTATAGACTGGCTATACAATAGCTGTATTTGCATAGATCAGTAATGTAGCACAGTGTTAAAGTACTTCAGGCCTCAATCACTGCCTACATCAATTTTTGCCTACCTTAATCATCATCTTTTTTAAAAACCTCAAGTTTCATTTATGAAGGAACTTGTTGACTTTGGTAAATCATCTAAAAAAGGAAACCTAAAGAAAGTGCTTCTTTATCATAAGTTAAATTCAGTACATAAAACTATTCCAAGCATAAAGATGCTTATATTTTCCCCGCCTGCCATACAATTGTTAAAGACGAAGAGTCTATCAAAGAAACAAAAAGAGAGAAAGTAACAGAATTTTAATTCAGCACCACAAATATAGTTACATACATGGAGATGCAAAACTAGAACCAGCTTTCTTGAACTGGGTGACCTTCTACTTCTTCCAAACATCCTCAACCAACCATTTTGGTTTCTCACAAATTCAGAACTTTCCTTCCATCCCATCCCCTCCCCACCCTTCCCACATTTTTCTATCTCACATGCTCCTTTTGTTGTGAGAAAACATATAGTAAAAGTTGGAGCAGTTTAAATTTTGAAGGACAATGCTTTGATGAAGAGGTACAAATTTAGGTCAGAAGATTCATCCTTTTTTTTATCCATATCAGGTGACATTTTACCAAGATGCTTCAACATTCTACATGTTTGCACCACTTTTAGGCTGTTCTTGTATTCACCTCAGTGCAACCAGAAATGCACAAGACACAATTTACCTGTGATTCTCCTTCTCCACCTTCAGGAGATAAACTGAGAATCTTTTCATACTGAACCTTCTGCAAAATGTCTTCAGCTCTTTAAAGGAAGGAGTAAAAGAGTATAAATTACATGTTTTCCCTGCTGGCAACTTCCAATCTTATGTTGGTTATTACTTAGGCAAACATAAACCTGCAGCCAATCCAAATAATATCCTTGGCAAGAAAGCTGGGCAAAGTTTAATAGCTCTGGTTCTCTAACGTTAAAAAGATAAAAAAGGAATAATTCTGGCAGGGAAGAGCAGGGTATATTTAAAATTCTGATTGTTTTCCCAGGAAGTTGACATTGTAATTACTGAAGTCTAACCTAAAACATGTTGCTCTTTTCCCACATGTTAATATATAAATAGAGATATATGCTCTCAAAGACAGCCAGATGGTGTAGTGGTTAAAGGCACCAGCCCAGACACTGAGAGACCAGGATTCTAGTCTTCACTTGGGAACAAAGCTAACTGGGGAATTTAGTCCTCCACTCCCCCAAAAAGTTGCTCAGAAAACTGCACGGACTTGTGCAGGTAATCATCAGGAGTTAAAAGTGGGTTAATCGCACAAGATGCAAAAGTTATAAAAAAGAAACAGATGTGCCAATACTTTTAGACATCCAGCTGGATGTCTCTGTGTTCCTTTTGGATGTTTTCAAGGGCCACTGAGAAGAAAGAACAGGGATTATTCTTGTTAGGAATGTAAATCTAACAGTTGGCTTGACAATATATTAACCAGGATTGTTACTGTAACTTTAAGAAAATGTGATTGGCTGCTGCTTCCACAAGCAGCCATAAGATAGAGCCAGAATCATTGGTAGATGCTGGTTATTGGTTGTTGGTTACTGCTACTGTTGCAGAGGAGATAGAGGAGTGAGGATTTACTGTGAGTTGCTACTGTTTGCAATCTCTGTGTACCGAACTGTATATTTGTTATTGAACTTTGATTATTGGATTATCCCTGATCTGAACTGTTTGATGTCTGACTTGACTTGACTGTGTATGAATTCAGACTGATTGATGGACTTTGCAAAACCTCTATTTCCATGGAAGTAAAAACCTATTTTTCTACTCAGTGTCTCTGTATTCTGGTTTGTATATTTTACCACACCACTCTCACAACACTTCGCTGCACACTCGTTCTCCTAACAGGGGACGATCTTTAACAATTCTCTCTTTTTTTCTATGTACGGATCTTCACCTACTGCAGTGGTGGCAAACCTATGGCACATGTGCTAGAAGTGGCATTCAGAGCCCTTTCAGTGTGCACACGTGCCTTGAACACAGCGCAGCTCCACCGTGTTTCTCCATAGCATTTATCACCATTGTTTACAGGGAAACAGAAGTTTTCCTGCAAACGAAAAAACAGAAGCTCATGAAAGTAAAAAATCTCACCTCTTGTAGAGCTGCCGGTGTTGGGATGCCCCGCCTCCCGCTGACCACCCTGGTGTTTGGGTCTCTGCCATGCAAGCGAGACTTGCAGTTTGGGCATTCGTGAGATTCACGAATTTCACGGGCATTCGTGAGATTCACCCTCACTGACCTAGTGGCTTCAAGATCTCCTTCCCATCAAGAATGATCATTTTCCTGCAAAAGCATTGAAAAGAAATCCTGATGGGAGCTGACACTGACCTTAATCGGCTTTCAATACATTTAAAGTTTCAAGGAATTTGCTATGGGTGTTCTTGCAAATCGTTGCTGGAGGGGAAGCACACCTATCTACAAAATGGTTACTGAGATGGGGGAGGACGTAGCTAATGACATTGATTTACCAGCTGCTATGTGCTTCCTATTATTCTTGCTTATCTAGGGAGGTAGGCTAATACACAAAGCACAGGCACGATGCTGCCCATCACTTCTGTTTTTCTTAGAAAGTTTATGGAGCCTTCTTAGTGGCATGCCAGTTTTCACTTTATCTCAATTTATTAAAGCCTTTTTCTTTCTTTCTTTTTAAATATAAAATCCCAGAGAGGCAGAACCCTGGCAGATTTTAATTGGACTGCCAAACTGAAGGTGATTTCTTCTTTTGTTCTGTCATTCGTTCACAGTTATGCAGGTAGAACTGGGTGTTTACTTGAATTCAGGAATGAGCATAAGAGTTCATTTGTATCCTACTACTTTATGCACATGTGTGTCTATTTTGAATGTATAGGCTGTGCTTTATGGCCACCATGGGAAGGGCAAGGAGTAGAAATGGGCACCTTTCAAGGCTCCAAGCACACAGCTAGACAATAATGCTTACTGGATTTAATGACATTGTCCCACTATTTTGTTAAAATAAATACAACAATGCATTATTGGCAAATAACATTTTCTTATTTATTGTATTCTTCGTGCTCTCTGATCATCATCAGTGAGAGAAAATTATGGCGTTACTTAGCCTGGTAATAGAATGTCTACAAGCCAACAACCAAGCTCCAAAACCCAACACTTCAACCCTTAGATACATAGATTCTCTTCTACTGGAACATTCTTGCTTTTGCAGATACTAATGCATTTTAAGATAAAACCAATAAAAAGGATATTAGCCTCCGATCCCCCTTGAACCTCATGCTTCTATCATCTTCCATTCCCAAGGTCATCTGAGCCCCCTGTATAATTCTGGACTTTGGCACAGATGTCCTTATTATAGTTGGTTCAATGAAGATAGTGAAGGACCCCAGCCACCCCAACAACAGACTGTTTACCACGATGCAGTCAGGAAAGCGTTTTCGCTCTCTGAAGGCCAACACAGAGAGAATGAGAAAAAGCTGCTTTCCACAGGCAATATGGACACTAAACCAGGAACCACAAGAACACTCAGGACTATAACAGGAACCACTATTGTATCTCACTCCCACCTTCCCAACTATCCCTAACTTATTTCCTACCCTACCCTCCCATTTTGCCTTAACTTACTTGCGGTTGCGGGCAGTTGCATAAGCATTTCACTGCATATCGTACCATGTACGACTGTGTATGTGACCAATAAATTTGAATTTGAATTTGAAAGTTGCACCAGAGTTACTTCTGGAAGACCTGTAAGATCCCTTACAACCATAACCCTAACCCTGTATTCTGACATCTCTCCTTTTTGCTATTGCTGTCTGTTCATCTGCCCTGTCTAAAGATGAAAGCAAGAGCAAGATAAAAACCAGGTGTGGGTTTGGTCCTGAGAGACAGGTCTGATAAGAGTGGTCAGAACTTTATGGGGAAAAGAAATAGTCCTGAAGGTACCTTGTCCAAGATCCTCACAACATAAATTTTAAATAAAATTAATGACTTCCTTTTCAGCTAATATGCACATGTACTCACACTATGCAGATATATTTTTCAGGTGTCAAAATGAACAGTTTTCTCATTTCATGAAACAAGAGGTTTCATCATTTTTACAATGATGAATGAATATTATTTTTACCACTTTTAAATCTAGAATAAGGCATATGATTTTTTTTTAAAAAACCTACATTTTGATGAGTGAATGTTAACACCAACTAACCTGACCATAAGTTACAGTACCAACATGTAATTTTTAAAACTGATGGTCATGCGACCTTCCAGAAAGTTGGTCTAAATGTTCCAATGGCTTTGAATAACTTAATTCTGAAAAGTAGAACAAAAGTGGTTTTTACATATTCAGTTGTTTAATGTTATTGAAGATTTTACCTGATCTTTTCTAGCACTAACATTCAGAAGAATTTTCAGTATTACAAGAAAGAATAGAGAAATGAAAGACCTGTGAAAACAAATGTTTTTTTTAACTTAGGCACAAATAAGTAGATACAAAATGTCTCTTTGTATAGTTAAATGTTCTTGTTAATCCAAAATAGTAGTGATAACATCAGCAAAAAAAAATAATGAAAACAGTTTTAAAGGTAATACAGTGTGTTGACTTTTTGAAACAGCATCTTCTAACAAAATGGAAACATGTACAACCTAATGAAAAAAATGACTGACCATTCAACCCATTACTGCACAACCAAACGCATACTGCGGAAAGGATAACACAGCACACATCAAAAAAATCTCAAAAAACACCTCCAGACTATGACAATCACATGGCATCACTAACACACAAACCAACTAAATCCGTCTAAAGCATGTTAAGTAAATAAAAAAAACCCAGAATCCTAAGAAGAAGAAAAAAACAGAAGTTATCTGCAATGTACAATGGAAGGAATGTAACAGCCACTGTGTAGGAGAGTCAGGAAGATGACTAGTGGAGCACATCCTGAACACCAACTAGCCAGAAAACACAATGAAAATTCCATAATCTCACAACACGTGGGCAGACTCTCCCATAGAGTATCAACTTGGAAACTGTGAACATCCTACACCAAGATAAATCCCCCCCAAACTAGGAAATTCCTGGAAGCTTGGCATTTAGACAAACCAGGCATCAGTAGACATATAGGAGTAAACCACACTTACACACCATTCAAGGACAATAAAAATGCTGAAAAGGAAACATAAAGAGCAGAACACACCGTCCCCAGCAACCAACACCCATATAAGCAGAGATTAACACGAGACAAACAATCAAACAGATTACAATACCCTAATCAAGGAACTACCAAGGAGAAAACTACACCAATACTAGCAAGATAAACTACCATATATAAACAGGGGGAAAATCCCGTACTCACCAGCATTTATGAGGATGCGAGTAGAGAATGAAACATCTGAAAGTGAACAATGAAGATCAGAGACCACCAAAAACTCCACAATACTGAACTAGGTATATTTTCTTATTGGATTAACAAAACAATTGAAATTAAATATTGCTTAAGTGTTTGTTTTTTACAAAAAGCAAGGAACCTCACCATTAATCTGCATCCTTTTTTCATAGATATATTGTCCCATAGCAGGGAGAAAATTCCGAGGGACCAATCCAAAGGTAAAATATCATTTTTGAGAATAGCAACTTTTCCCATTGATTCCAATGGAGCTGATGTTATCTTGGTCCTTGGGAAGAATTAAATTTATTCTTCCTGAAGAGGGATGCTCCTGCTAATAACAAGATGCTCACCATGGGCCAGATATTAAACATAATATATGGTGGAACAGTTTTGGCATTTGAATGAGTTCAGGTTAAATTATCAGGCTATTCTGAATTTGAGATTCAAAATTCTATGTTTGGTCTATCAGGCTACATGCAAGCAGCCTTGCATGTCCATATATTTGTATAGCATGTCCTATAAGCAGTTTACAACTTACAGTACTTGCCCTGTAAGCAAAATTACAGGTTTTCCACTAAAAAATAATTTAACATAGGCAGCTACAGGTGGCAGCTGCGCTTTCAAAAGCTGCCCCTGTGTGGTAAAAACTGGTATTTATCACAGCAAAATCATTTGCTTTTCAGTAGCATGGTGTTATATGGAAGGGCATGCCAGTTTAAATCATTACTATTTGTTCTGAAAACAGCATCACTTCCCTGTGGAAGTGGGTCTGGTTCAATGGCTAGCGATTGTAATATCTTAATACATAATGTAAACATTATATTGTATTTATTCATCAGTAGAATTTATGGCCGGACACTAGCTTAGCTACGTGCAACACAGGCATATTACATGCATATTATGTTCACTTCTCTAAATAGAGCCAAGTAAATCCTGGCTTTTACATATTTATTCAAAAGGGGAAATAGTCATTGAAAAGCTTTGTTTGTTTTAGTAGCATAGAGGTCGGGGAATTCATCTAGATTCCCAATACAGCTTTCTATCCTTTTTGATAAACTGCTCCAAGGAAATTTAGCTAAAAATTCTTGCCCCATATTTATTTGAACAGGAAGGAGAACAAGGTATTTTACAAAGGTTAATCTCTCTAATTCTCACCAGCTTAAATCCTGAACATAGGCCAAAATTGCACCACTGTTTATTTTATCCAACCATTTTATTGCAAAATTCGTCTCTCATGAGCTTTGATGCCGAGTAGTTGTATTTATCCACTCTTACAATAATGCTTAATATAACTTGAAATCTGTTTTTGTATAACCCATATTATACTACT
>JAEANM010026832.1:0-10656 GCA_017656035.1 Myanophis thanlyinensis | reverse complement strand
AAATAAAATAAAATAAAATAAAATACCATCTCCAACGGTCCCTGGGCCCCTTCCAGTCTCCTTTTTTGAACTCCTTGGAAACTCACAGGCAGTTCTGAGGCTCCCTTCCTTGCAATATTTTCCCAGAACTTCTGGGACAGGGTGTTTAGCATTCAGTCCCCCTAGCCTAGGGGGTGGGTGAAGGCTCTTTCGGGCGAGAGGAGGGGAGCCCAACTCACCCACCCACGCAAACACCATTCCCACAAGAAAAAACATTTGCAGAGTGGAGTAAACAAAAGTTTGCACAAACCAGGATGCAAGAGTGGTCCTTCTGCCCTGCCCCCATCCTCCAATAATTGTGGTCCTTGCTAGCCCCTGGGGGGAGAGGGGGGGGTCCACCATCCTTTGCAGGCAGAGAGTCGTTCGATGGTGCCCCCCACCCCGGGCACCGGCCCCTCCCTGCAGGAAGCAGCTGTTCCGAGGCCTTTCCCGTCGCACACTTTTAATTACCCCTCTCGCTAATGGATCCGCTGGCAGCGGCTAATGAGCTCAGGCAAGGAGGGGGGGGGGAAGGGGGCCCCGCCCCGCAGGGAGATTTCTCTTCCCCCCCCTCCCCCCCGTCCTGTTTGCAATCTTTTCCGCTTAGGGACGGACGGACGGACGGGCGGCGTTTCTGGGCCGTTCGCTTTTCATTTACGGAAAAGGGAAATAAATGGATGAGATGGTTAAAAGAAAAAAAGACGCCGAAGGGACAAAAGAACACACACACACATAACACACACACAACACACAGATTTTGGCACCGTCCTTCCACGGCCCAAAGTTTTCTTGGAAAATCTCTCTGCCTTTCCCGATCCTTCCCCCCCCCTATTGTTTTTCATTGTTTTGTCACCGTTTCCCCTCCAGGGATGACGCCCTCCTTGGCCCAGCGTGGGTCTCCCTCCCCGCGTGGGTCCCTTCGGTCACGGGAACCGAGCGGCGGGTTTTCAGGCTCAGGCAAGGCGGCCCGAGGGTCTCTGCGGGTGTCGCTTTTGTGGGTCTTTTGTGTGACTGTGTGTGTGTGTGCGTTCTCTGGAGCGCCGGGCAGGGAAGGCAGATCCCGGGGATGATTTTTCCTGCCGGCTGGATCAAAGAAAACCCTTTTTGTCAAATCTTCGTGGCCCAAAGTTTCCTCCGGAGATTTGAAGCTTCGGGTTTTTCTCTCCTCGTTTTGCACCTTCAAAATCGCTTTTTTGTCACCGCGCATCCTTTGGCAGGGCCGGCTCCCCCCACCCCTTCAGCGAGGGGAAATAACCCCCCCCCCCGTTTAAGCCCCTCGCCCCCGCTCGAGTCTTCAGGGGCTCCTGGGGAGGCGGCTTCTGGAGCCTCCCCCGCCCCCCTCCCCGATGCCAGGGGTCTTTTCCCCCCGAAGCGCCTCCTCGGCCGGCCTTTGAAACAGCCCGCGATGCGTCTAGGATCGGGAGCCCAGGGCCTGCGGGTGGGGATGATGGGGGCGGTGGTGCAAAGCAGCCGGCAGGTGACAGCTCGGGAAGGGAAGCTCCGTTGAGCCCCCGGGCGTCTCTGCCGGTGTCAGCTGAGTCCCCCCGCCCCCCAGCCTTCCCATCGCCTCCTTGAACCCGGCAGGCCGAGGATGATGGGCAGCGGGATCCCAACGTCGCAAAACAGACCAGACTGGCAACAATTCAGGCTCAGCCCTGGAACAGCCCCCTCCCCAGCTTTCGTCGGGACCTCCCCCCCCCGCCCCGACTGGCCGACCCTGCAGGGCCGTCGTCTGTTTATGGGCAACGGGGATGCTATGCAAGGAAGACTCGGGGGTCCTCCCGCGACGCCGCCCCTGCCTTCCTCGGCTGGGGAGGGGAGGGGAGGGGAGGGGGCGTCCGGGGTGGGGAGCCCTCCGGCGGGGCGGCGGAGGGGGGTCGCGGGGGGGAGGGGCGGGCGGATTGGGGGCGGAGCCGCGCGCCCCGATTGGAGCAGGCTGCCAGGGCTCGGCGCTGAGTTGCGAGGCTCGGCTCGACTCGGCTCGGCCGCCGCGGCTTTGTTCCGGAGCCTTTCCCCGCCGCGGGCGGGCTGGCTGGCTGGCTGGCCCCCTGCCCGCCCCTCCCTCCCTCCCGCCTGCCCTGCCCGGAGCCCGGAGCCCGCTGGAGCCTCGGCCGCCACTTGCCCGGAGCGCTCCGGGAGGCTGGGCAGCTCCGACGCCCGCAGGGGAGGCTTTCCCCGGACAGAGGCGCTGGCCACCCGCCGCCCCCTGCAGCCCCGTCCGGACCGGACAGCCCCGCGGGGGACGGGCGGGGTCTTCCTCCGCCCAGAGCAGCGGGGCCCCCGGGTAAGAGATCGCGCCCATCGTGGCGGCTGCGCTTTGGGTCTGGCGGGGGCGTCGGGCAGTGCTGGAGGGGGGGGGGGGTTTCTGTGCCGTCCTCCCCCTCCCCTCCTCTCGGACCCCAGCCTCTCTTTGCCCCCCCCTTTGCTCCCCGACCCCCTTGGAAGTTCACCCTTGTCCCCAGGGAAGCGACCCATTGCGGGGAGCGAAAGGAGCATCTCCTCGGCGCCTCCTTCGCCAACCGGGCGCCCTTGACAGGCGCGGCGCTTCCAACGCCCAGCATCATCCCCCACCCCCAGCCGGGAAGCGCAGAAGTAGGCTAACTGAGGTGCGATGGGAATTGTAGTCCCCCCCCCCCCACGTCCCCCGTTTGAGAAGGTGGGAAGCCAGAGAGTAGCTGAGTCCGCTCTTTGGCTCCTTCGCGTTTTGCAAGGCTGGGGAGGGGTCTCCTCGGGAGGGACTGGCTGCTTTGGCTGCAAAGGGCGGCCTTCGAGGAGCCTTCCCCCCTTTTCTTCCAGTGCCCCCTCCCCCTGGATGAAATGATTCTGTTTTCATCCCTATCCCCCCCCCTCCCCTAAAGTCAACTCCTGTAGGGCTTGAATCCTTCAAAAAAACAAAACAAAACAAAAAACCACAAAAAGGATAAAAAGTCCAAACTTTAAAATCCTGCAAGAACAGGAGAAAAAAAAAACAACCCTCTCTCCCAGAAATAAACAAAGCAGAGCCCTGCCTTTTTTTAAGGGGGGGGGGGGAATCAGTGTGTGGAAACGACAGGAGGCACAGAAGGGATGTGTGTGTGTTTGAGGGGGGCAGGGAGGCCTCTCTGTGGCTTATGGGAATCTATCCGCTGGGTGGGAAAGGCCCCCCTGGGAGTGTTGACGTCTACACACACACACACACACACACACACACCCCGCCTGCCTTTTGCAAAACTATTGAAAAAAAAAACCCAAGATATTCCCCCAAAGGTCTTTGGCTTGCCTTTGCAAATAATGAAGCCCAGCCCTGGGCCAACAGCTGGAATATAGTAACCCAGCTTGGACTGGAAGGGACTGGAAGAGAAGAGAGGCTCAGCTGACTGCTTAGATTAGCCAAATCCTGTTAATATTCCTCTTTTGATTCCTGATCCACGTTGCAAAGAGAAAGCTGCATGAAGTGGGTGTTACTTTATTTTACTTTATTTCCCTTCCCAGAGAAGGCCTCTGTCTGTCCTGTGCGGCGCTGGACAAAGGGTCTGGATAACCTCTGGATGCCTCTCTTTCTCTCTCTTTAAACGCTCCTCTCTGGTGGAAATAAATACAAGAAATATTGAGAAAGTTAGCAAGGCACAACCTGGAAACTAGGTTAATGCAGAGCGATTTGAAGGAGGATCAAGAAAGCAGATCCCAAGGAGCAGTTAAAGCTTTACGGAATAAGCCAAATTTAAACAAAGTGGCTCAAGGTTTGTGTGCGGCGGACACCCGTTGTTTTTTCTTCCCAGTTGTGTGTTTGCTTCACACCAGGGCTTCTTCGACCTTTTTCCCCCTCTCCTATCTGGGTCCTCGGCCTGCCCAGAGGGAGTGATTCTTGGCTGTGTTGTTGTAGTTCTTGGAAAGTTTGCAGGGTTTTTTGTTTTTAATCCGTGAAGGCCAGGAGATTATGGAACCGCTTAGAGGTGTCTCCGGTGCCAAAGTGGCGCAGTGTTCTAAAAGTGCTTCCTCTGAGCATGGACAGAGCGTGCTTCCTGCATCTCTGTTAGTCAGGGCTAAGCGTTCTGCTTAATTTGGCCTCCAGGATTCATTTATTGTTCTTCCTCGCTTGGGAATAATTTGTGATCTTCTTCAGCACTCACTCCAGATCTCTTGTCTGTAAGAAAGGCCTACCTCGCAGAGTTGTCATAAGTGGGGGAGGGACTTGTTGCGGACCAAAGGTGAGATGGATGGTCCAAAAAATAGTTGCATTTCAGTACCCCTCCCTCCGTGGGTCCTTTTACAATTTGGGTTCCCCTGGAAAAATGGCTCTGCCTTTTCATGTATTTCCGGGGTGGGAAAGAAAGACCCACCTTAGCCTCAAAACAACCCTGCAGAGTAGGCCTGGCTGCAAAGACATGTTTTCTGTGGAGGGGCCTGGATGGGAGGGACCGTTTGTGGGATGAGATGAAGGTGAGGGACGGAAACCGAGTTTATTCTAAGCAGGGAAGTTGTGTGAATTGGAAGCCTCGTGATAAGCTAGTCCCCTAAACATCCATTTAGTGACCGTTCCAGGTTACAATGGCACTGAAAACAGTGACTGATGGTTTTCAACAACCCCTGCAAGATTCCCCCCCCCCCCAGTCACGCAATCAACTTGCCAACTTAACAAACCCATCAATTCGCTTAACAACCGAGGCAAGAAAGCTCGTAAAACGGAGCTCAACAGCCGTCTCGCTGAACAGCCGAAATGTTGGGCTCAGAGGTGAAACTCACGCTAACCGGAGCTGCTGTGACACCACAAAAATTGTGGTCTTTGGCCCGTTCTCTGCCTCCCCCCCCCCCCCGCCCAAAAGCGGAAAACAAAACAGAGGAAAGTTTTGCAAAAACAAAACTTTGTGTCTGCTGCGCATAGAAAAATTGGCAGAGGAAACGGTCTGGAAAGATTTTTCCCCCCTTGTGGGAGGTTGTGCCCCTCCACAATTGCACACTCAGCAAACGGGTTGAACTCTTTCAAAGGTTATTTGAGGAAGCTGCCTGAATCCTTAAAGGGGTCTTTGGAAAAAGCTGGGGGGGAGGGGGATCCCTTTGCTGTTTAGAGGCGGGGGGGGGGGTCTTTCCATCAGCAGCTTTCAAACCAGCCCTGATGTTGAGCCATGATGCACAACAACATGACGGTGAATTGCCCAAATCTTGCCTGATTCCTACAGTTAAAACCTGGGTGCGTTTCTAGGTTCGTCCCAAGAAAGCATCTTGCCTTGCTGGCATGGAAAAGCACTTTGTGCATGCTCAGGGACCCTCTGTTCTTAAGTCTCGCAGGCAGCAGAGCATCTGCAGCTGGCCTTTGCTCTCCGAATGTCCAGCATCCCACCTCCTTTTGCTGCACGGTTGTTGTTGCGTTGAAAAAAAAAAGAGTGGGTGACTATTGCTGACAAGCCATCATTTCCAGAGCAATGATCTTGGCTTAATATTGGCTGAGCCGCTTACTAGAATTTTGAGGTGTTGAAACCGACCGGCGTTTCTGGCAACAGGCCAGGTTGTGCCCCTTTGCAAAGCCAGCAGTAAACAAACCACACCAGGAATTCACGCCGAGGGGAGGATCGCCCTGGCACTAACCCAGATACGGCTTCCTTGACTTGGGGCCGAATGTGCAATGCGCAGCGGATTGTGGCGATGTTGCTGTCGCTGGTTGTACAGCCCTTCGCAATGTGCGTACTCCACAAAGTTTGTTTAAACAACGAGCCATAGGGCAGCATGATGACATGCCCTATGGATCATTCGTGGTTTGTCCAGTGTGGGGAGCAAGCCATGGTTTAGCTTGATGTGCAGAAGGCTGCTGCTAAGCAAGGATTGCATTGTGCAATTTCTGTATTTTCCAGGTTGATCCTCTGAGTTGGCACCACGAGGGGCTTGGATGTTGGCATCTTCTAGGGCAGGGCAGTTGGGGTGGCACTGGAGGTCCAGGGTGGGTCCTTCAGCCCTCCAGGAGTGGGGGTCTCAGCCAGTAGCCAAGGAGAGGAAAACTGTGGGGGTCTCACACAGCAGCCAAGGAAAGGGAAATGGGTGGGGGTCTCACCCAGCAGCCGTGAAAAACGGCAGAAGGTGCCTAGCTGAAACTTGCCAGCCCCTCCCTTTACAAATGAGGGGAGGGGATTTCTATACTGTTAATTGCTAATCAAGCCAGATGCTTTCTCCTTCCAGGAAGTGGGAAGGGGGGGCTGAGTGGGGGCTCTGCTTTCTGGCAGCTTGAGGGAGGGTCCTCCCCCTTCTAAGACCCCCCTCCTGAACCTGAGTCCACCCACGCCTTTTGTAATAAAGGAAGGGGGACCAGACTAGCTTGGCTTTCGGTCTCCAATTCTATTTGGGGAGGGGGCTTGATTCTGATTGGGGATGGTTTATACAGGGTGACCAGGAACTGGGCCCCAGGGGAAAGGGGGCAGGGCAAAGTGCCAGGCCAGGGTGTGGGGGGGCAGAGATGAATGGCCACCGCCGGGCTCCTTCCTGGCCAGCCTGGTGTTTCTTGGAAATCATTTCTGGATTATTTCCTTAATTCTTGTTTTAACCGCCAATTTTCTCCAGCTACCCAGAGATCTCTACGGAGCAACAAAAATAGCAAACATCTCATTAGGGAAAAGAGGCCATTAAGAGATTTCTCTCCCCCCCTCCCCTCCACTACCACCACGCTTCTCTTGCGCAAATGGCCTCAAGAAATTTCCTGGCTTTGAGGGAAATTTCCAGTTTGTCTTGACAAAAAACAAACAAAACCCCAAACTTTTCTTTGCCAAGAAATCCAAATTGGGGAGGGGAGTCAGTCCTTTGAGTCACACATTGAGGTCACTTTTGTCTCCCCTAGGATCTGGCTGGAGAGTGTCCCAAGCATCTGGAGCAGAAAAGGTTAGGGAAAGGAGACCACAAGGTGATCACCAGGCGAGGGAGCACCTCCTTGAGGGATTCAGGGCCTTCTTAAATGTTGCTTTTCCCAAAAGACGCCTGCAAGGGCGCACACAATCCTTCCTACCTCTTTATCTTCACAAGAGCCTTGCAAGGTAGGCCAGGGTGACTGAGATCGAAGGGGGTTGCACTCTGATTCCCTTGAATTTTGCATGACTGAGGGCCCTCGAGAAGCCCCCACCCCAAATAAGAAATTCTGGCTCCAGTGCAGACTTGGAGACTTTTGCATTTCAGATGCCCCCAAAACAGCCCCCCTCTCTGGGCACTGACCGCCCCTGTTCTGCGGCCTCTCAGCTGGGAATTGGGGGTACGCTGGGAAAGGGGCGTCTCCAGTGCAGCAAGCAGCCCAAGGGAGGGAGCCCTGCCTTGCGTGCGAGTCCTCCAGATATGCCGTTCCCACACTCAGAAGCGGCCGGCACGTTGGATGTCAAGCCTCGGGTGCGAAGTTTCCCAGAGAGACTGTCACAGGGACAGCCGGTTCCCAGAACGGCCCTTCTCCAGTTTGGCCACGGGAGGCCTGGGGTCACTGCAGCTGTGGGTGGAAGGATGGCCGGGCGGTCACTACCGCCGAAATGCTGCTCTTCCCACGACTCCAGGGGCAGCTTGACCCCCCCTGAGATTTGCATACTGTGGCCAGTGGCCAAAACTGGACAGGCTGCTGCGTTTCCCAAAACAGCCGCGGCTGACGCTGGCCGGCCCTTCGCTCGAGCCCAAATGGGCTGCACACGGCTAGTATCTGTTACTGTACTGTGTAAATGTAAAAAGTTGAGGCTGTATAGGATTACTGCTGAAGCCAGGTTTGTCAGAAAGCAGTTCCAATGCACAAACCTGGCTTGTCTGAAAAGAGGACAGGAAGGAGGTTTAGGCACCTGAACTGGGGTTAACTCACTGGGGAATGCTGGTGACTTTGGGGAGGCAAGAACTCCAGTTCCTTCTTTTGGATGCTCTTGCAAAAGCAAAAACACCTCCGCCATCTAGCTAAGCTGCTTGCCCTTGAAAGAAAGAAACCAAGGTTCTAGTCCTCATGGTTCATAGCGAACGCCGCAATACGGGAAATCGTCGACTCGTTTTCCCGCAGGGGGAATGTAAACTGGAGCACTGCAGATGCAGGAGAGAAATGGAGCTTTCTTAGAGGAATGGCGGGCGTGTTTGTTCTCCGTTGTCCTTGATTTCACTTTTAATATTGTTTTGTTTATGCTGCCCCTCTCTTTGCGTTCCCCCCAAAGGGGCCACTTTCTCTCGTTCTTATCGGTTGTTTTTGCAAACGGGGGGAAAAGGGGAATTGGTTGCAGACGTGGCTTTTTCCCTTCTCCTGGGCTAAGTCGAGAGGGATGAAAAAGGCCGGCCGGCCGGCAAGCCAGGACTCGCAAATGGCTGGAAAGGGAATTAAAAGGGATTAGCCAAGGTGCTAAAAATGGACACGGGCTGGACACCTGAGGCAGCTTCTCCGAAGAGGTCAGCTCTGGCCAAAACCTGGCCCATTCCTCCCGCCTGGGGCTGGGTTCACACACCCCACGCTCAGCTGGCTGGTTTCACGTGCCACACAGGAATGAGAGTTTGTTTGGCAAACCGAGATTGAAGAGGTTGATAGTGCCAACGCGGCCAAAAGTTCCTTCCAAAAATTTGGGATCAGTTTTGCAAACTGTTGGGCTTTCTGTCCTTTAAGCCTTCCCCCAAAATGATTGCTTTTCCATCCGTTTGCCTGGAGCTGTTTTTTTGTAATCCTTCAGATTTAACAGAATAAGAGAGCTGGAAGGGACCATGGAGGTCTTCTAGTCCAACCCCCTGCTGGAGCAGAGGCTGCGGTTGTTTTAAGGAACGGACCAGTTTGGAAAATAATTACTTTTTAAAAAATCAGAAGGCTGAGCAGGTGGATTGAAGAACACCTTGCATAGAACATAGAATCATAGATTCAAAGGCCTTCTTGGAGGTCCTTGGTTTGGACTCCAATGCCCATAATCCTTGCAGGAACTTTGCTGCAGGCAGCTTCCTTGCAGGTGCCAGAATTCATACCCTGCTTGGCCCTCCCTCCCTCCCTCCCTCTCCCATTTTCTGCAATGAGTCACTGGATGTCCATGTTTTCCCTTGGCCTTGACTGTAGAACCGAGATCTCTTTGTGGTCTCCTTTCTGGGGGCTAACAGCTGCACATCGAGAGAATTCATGCCGGGACATGTGACCAATTGATCTTTGAAGGGAGATCGTTTTCTTCCGGTTGACTCCTTCTAACGGAGAGTGCTGGCCTGTCTTCTCCGAAAAAGAGACCACGAGTTGAGCCACGTGGGCCTTTGATGCTTGGCAGGCAGGAGGGGGGTTAAACACACACACACACACACACACAGCCCAAGCGTTGGCAAAGGAGGTTATTGAACCGCAGCCCATATTCAGAGAGAATCGAATTAAAGTCTGGCGGCACATAAATCACCGTGGCTGGTGCGCCTGGCCCTTCCAGGGGCTGCAGAAAAGACGCCATTTGTCAAGCCAACAGATGAATCGATGGGGCTGGGGCTGGGCCGCTGCACAGATTAAGTGGTCTGGGGGCTCTAATTCCGGGGTGTTGGGCATCTCTGAGGCCCCCTTTCCTGCCCTTGGACATCCAGACCCTCAGAAGGGGCAGACTCATCTCCTTCCTTGGAAACCTGTGGGGTTTGCAATTCCCATGGTACTGGGAATTGTAGCACATTTGTTTCAGCACCCTCCCCCCAGGAAAGCAGCAGTTTGGAGAGCCAGGCACGGTGGGGAGGGGAGGGGGCCGAATGGGAGCAACAACACTGGGCTTCCTCTTCACCTGCTTTTTAGTCCAACGAAGAGGACTAGCAGCTTGAGTCTGGTTTTTAAGGAAAGGCTTTGCAGAGGTTTTCCTGGTTCTCTGGATGGATGGGAAGCTAAGCTTCTCTTCCAGGGCAGGGAGATGGGCATTGTAGTCCAACACAACTGGCACCAAAGTAAGGGAGACGTTGAAACAGGGAAACCAAAAGCGACTTCATGATGATTTTAGAGATTTGGTTAACAAAATTGTTTTAAGTTCAAAGAAAGGAAGAAAGTTCAAAGCAGATCCCTTAGGGGAAAACTTGAAAATGGGCCTCTTAACTGGAGTGACTGTGACTCGAGAGCCTGAGGGAGGGGAGACCCGGATCGATCTGTTTTCGGGTGCCGGAAGGAAACAGCCCGTCTCTTGAAAGCAGCCGCGTCTTTCCCCCTCCTGAGCCTTATTTCCATCATGAGACACGCAGGCGGAGAGAGAATTGGCCGCCCGTTGGAGGAACCGGGAGCCGGCGGTGGGCCTGGCGGTGTGTGGAAATGGACGGCAGCGGGCGAGTGTTTAATCTCATGATACGCCGTTTTATCCTGTGATATCAGAGGGAGAGTCCAGGGGGGTATCTCTGTCCTGGAGTGTTTCTGAGCAGCGGTTAGGTTAGTCTGTTGAACACTGTCGGGAAGGGGGTCTGCCCCAGGGGGGTCCCTGAGAAGCAGGGAGAATTTAGATTGAGGGAGGAAGGACGGAAGGAAGGCAGGAAGGAGAGAGGGAACTAGACAGTGTTGCTTCTATGTGTCATATAATATATGTGGGTATATGTGTAAGTTTGTATTTATTAATTTATTATTTTGTTGTTTATGTAGTGTATATTGGAGGTGGTGACCCTTTGAGAGCTGTGTGCAACAAAATTTCATTTTAATAGGTACATTTAATGTGACAAAGTTATTCTTTCTATCAAAGGAGATAAGGAAGGAAGGAAAGAAGG
>JAEANM010026831.1:0-10657 GCA_017656035.1 Myanophis thanlyinensis | reverse complement strand
TGTATGTTTTTAATGGCTGTACACCGCCCCGAGTCCCTTTGGGAGAGGGGGTGGTATATAAATTAAATTAATAAATACATTAATAAATAAAAAATAAGGATGGAAAGACAATAGGAATTTTTCTGACAGATTTGATGCGGGATCATGAGTGAAGTATCAGGTTACTGGAATAGGGCAGTGTTGTTCCCTATATTCTTGGCATTGATGTTTAAAAATATCCTTAAATAGATCATACACATCATATATAAATTAACTGATTCACAAGCACTTGAAAAATACAGGTATTTGTCATTAGCAGATTCCTGGAACAGAAATTATTTTCAATTATTAAACCTTTGCAACCAATGCCCTTGTTTATTTATTTATTTATTCAAATTTTTAAATCGCCACACTCCCAAGAAGGGACTCAGGGCGGTGTACAACCATCTAAAAATCAAGGCAGTGAACCAACAACAATTAAAAACAGATTAAAAATATAAAATTACATAGTTAATTAAAATTATAAAATTATAAAAAATAAAAATTTAAAAAACCAATATAACTTCACAGCATCTCTATCTCAATCTTTACAATCAGGATGTGCTTCCTTTACAATCAGCACATCCTTAAAGAAGAAAAGCAACTATTAGTCATGATTTTCACTCTCCTTTTGGATTCTGAATTTTGTATTTTCTTGCCAATAATGTTCACTTAACATTTATATTTGTTTAAATTAGGCTGCATAGAATTGTGCCAATCCAAAACAAACAAATAAGCAAGCCAAAACAAAAATCCAGAAAAAAACAGAGTCTGATTTCTTAATTCTGGATATAAGTAATATAGGGCTTCCTGGTTATTGAATCAAGTTTGTTTCAAAAAGCATGATGACATTTGCCAAATGCAAGGTAGTCGCTGCTTTTTTCAGCAAACTCATCACAATAAAATCTAAAGAAAAACATTCCTGTTTTCATTTAAATTACATTGGATGATGATACTGATGCTATGTCATTTTTGAGAAACATCCTTTTCTCCCTTTTGGGGGATACCTGTCTCTATATCCCCCCAGTTTCTCCAACATAGTTGGCCACTTCATTGTAATATTGAGGATACAGAGCTAACCTTTGTAGTGAACCTTTGTCAAAATGTGCTTTGTTGCACTTCCAACTTTGCTAGCAATTTTCTAGCCTGATACTTTTGTTTTTGTTTGAGAAAGGATAAAGTTAAAATAAGGATAATTTCCTAATTGCTGCAATTTCATCCAGACTGAGGAAGACTGGGTCTTTTGTTTATATTGCCAAATTGTGATTGATTGATTGATTGACTGAATTATTTTTGAGGAATTAAATTTCATTTTAGCTCAGTGGCCAACACATCAATACTAATCAAATTGAATTCTGTAGAAAACATGATGCAGTTCTTAAAATCTAGTAGTTGGTAACCAAAGTTTTGATCTGAAAGATTGTTACCTAACTCTATCCTTACTATCATCTTCTCCTGGTGTTTTCCAAATATGTTAGCTTCACCTCCCTCTTCCCCAGGTATTGTGGTATTTTGGCAAGACAACTAATTTTTTTCTACCAGCAAAGCTTTGGCAGGTTCGTTGTAATAACTTCAGATGAAATCTCACTTTACATTGGAGAACCATAAAAATCTCTATGAAGCAGCCTTATTCAACTTGAATCCGATTTTATGCTTAATGTATAGCAGAATTTTGATCAATTCTATGTTAAAAGAACACTTATTATTCTATAGTTTTATTGCTTAATAATACGTCAGGGAAGTGTTAGTTATTTGCTTTGTATAAATTAGCAATTATATCCATTTTAATTTAGTACTTACCCTATAGATTTTGCCATTTGGTTCTATTCCTTTTGCACTTTATTTTGTACTTTCATAAATTGTATCAACAGGCCTTTAATTATCCTCCAAATGATTCTATTAAACATTTTCCTTGCATATTAAATTCAGGAGGTATTGTTTTGAATTTATTTTGCCTCCTGTGAATAACACAGATATTCTGAAATTATTTACTAAATGAAAGCAATCTAAGGAATAATTTAGAATAATGACAATTTGGTTGAGAGTATCTCCATTTCATATCAATTTATTCTGCATTCCACATCTGATGGAAACTGTGTCTATTAAAAATAAGCAGTGACAGTTTCTTAGTCAATGGAATAAATTATGAAGATTTTTAAAGGGAAAAAGTGTCAGAATGATGAAAGCTTATGTACCCACTATAATGCTTGTACTGGTTATATTTTACCATGATAAGTAATGTTATTATTTGAACTGTCAAATTGGAGTGACAACATTTCTCAGTGTAGACATAACATTTAAGAGCTGTAACTTTCTATTGTATATTTATTATCGTCCTTCAAAGTATCATTATGAATAAAAACTAATTATTGACCAGAAAGTTGTTATATCAAATTGAAAACAAAAAGCATTAAGAAAGAAAACTAAGAACCATGCTCCTATCAAGAGAAATTTACCCAAAGCAAATTCATCCAAGTGATGTTATGTCAAAGGTGTACGGTACATAATTTAAAATATTTTCCCTAAAATTATATTGAAATTATTCAGATTAATGAGTATGTTACTATGCTACTCCATTCTGAATGATGCTGGTTGGTGTAAATTTACGTTTTGGTATCTCTTTACTGAATTTATCTGGATTCTTGTTTCATAAAAATTAATAAAAAATTATTTCCTTCAGAGGAAAATGGTGTCTCAGTGGGCCATTGTTAGAAAATATATATGAATTGTTATTAACATTTTGAATATTAAAGGATTGTCTTCACTTCAGTTGTCCTATAACACAATAGGTGCCTCCTTGAACTATTTAATGCTCTGCTGAATTATTATAATAGCCAGTTTGGTCTAGTGGTTAAGGTACCAGACTAGAAAACAAGAGACTATGATAGTCAGTTGTGTGATCTTGGGACAGTCACTCACTCTCTCAACTCAGCACATCTCATAGGGTTGTTATTATTGTGAGGAAAATGGGAGTCAGGACAGTACATTGGATATTTGCTACTTTGAGTTAATTGTAAAAGTAATAAAGTGGGAAATAAAATATCAGGTAGGACCAATGCCCTTTCTCAATGTAATAATTCTGTTTGTATATATAATATCCTACACCTTGGTATCCTTTAGATCCCTATTGAATTCTCATACTAAAACTACATTTATGTGTCAGCAGAGAAGCAATAGTATATTGCAAGTCTATTTTCTAAAAAGTGAGGATGAACTGTAGCACTTAAGGCAGGTGTGGGCAAAGTTTTTGACTCGCGGGCCAAACTTTTTGACTTGCGGGCCACAATGACGGGCTCCCCCTCCCCCAGCCCCCCCTTACTCAGCTCTGGAGAAGAAGGTAAGAGGGCGGCGGGCAGGAGCAGGGGGGGCGGGCATGCGCGCAGCTCCGCACACCTCCACGGCAGCAATGCCGGCTCTTCTCCTGCCGCCCAGGTGCTGCTGATGGCGAAAAACAGCTCCAGCAAGACGAGCATGCGCTCCATCGCTGGATTTAGTTGGCAAAGTGGAGCGCATGCTTGTCTTGCTGGAGCCACTCTTCACAATCAGCAGCACCTGGGCGGCGGGAGAAGAGCCGGTGTTGCCGCTGCGGAGTCACGTCCGCCTGCTGCTCTCCCCCCCGCTCCTGCCCGCCGCCCTCTTACCTTCAGGGCTGCTGCGTTCGGTATCCCACGCCTGCAAAGAAACGCTGGTGTCAGCCTGTCCCGCTTTGCCGGGCGGCTCCCCGCGGCCCTCCCCGGATGGCTCAGCGGCCTCTTTGGCGGGAGAGGGGCCCGGCAGGCGCGGAAGGGTGCGGAGCATCCCTGTGCTCCGGACTAGCCCTGCAGCCGAGGGGCGCGGGGGCAGCAGACGCTCATTGTCGTCATCCTGCACCCAGCCCCAGCCTCGCATAGGTCACTCACAATGCGCCAATCACCGAGGCAGCAGCGACCCTAGAGCGACTCTCCAGCGAAGCTGCGGGAGCCATGCTTCTTGAGGGTGCCATGCTCTCGAGTACACTGCCGCTGTCAGTGAGGGCAGAACTAGTTGCGCGGGCCGGATTAAAAAGCCCAATGGGCCGGGTGTGTCCCGCGGGCCGTAGTTTGCCCATGTCCGACTTAAGGTTTAATATGAGGGTGTGCACTTAATCTATAAGGATGATCCATTTTACATTTTCTTTTTTCTATATTCCAAACTATATAGGTATGGGGCTCAAATTATTCTTATACTCTTAAAACAAGAGAGAGTGATATATCGGTCTCTTTGGTCCCAAAGCAGAAAATATGCTTTTGATGGATGTGCTTCCTTTACCTTCAGCGTATCCTTAAAGAAGCAGTGACTTTTCCTGGGTTTGTATAGCAGCAGAATCTCTTAAATTCAAATGCATATTTTCCTAGGACTGTGCATCAGACTAATGGAATTCATATCTTTTTAAGGGGTGAAATGATCTTATTCACATCTTTTCGCATTTTTGATTCAAAGAACTGCACACCACAAATTTAATAAATTTTAACAATGATACTGTGGTTTAGCATGAGGTACAAACCCAGTCAAAACTTTGTTTATATAAAGTCCATAAAAAGATTTTATAAAATATTTTTGTTGCTTGTATCTTTACAATTATATTGTTTTATTTAGTTTCCTAGTATGATTTTGATTGTTTATTTAGTATCCTATGACTATCAGTAAGTGTTGTATCTTATGATTCTTGATGAATGTATTTTTTATGCAGACTGAACGCTTATGAACCGAAGACAAATTCCTTGTGTGCCAGCCGGATCTCCAGCATGGGTTTTGATGCTTATTTGCTATTGGCTGTCATAGCAACAGGGAGTGTGAGCTTGATATTGGGGTTTGGGAAGTGTATTGGTGGGATGAAAGACTATGTGAACTAAAAGGGAGGTTTGCTCTCAAGAATTACTGTGCAGCTGAATGGAGTTATTTACACCCAGTCAAGGCCAACCGTCCTAGAGCTCAGATGGATGAAAACACCTGAAGATGTGATCCACACACTATGCGGGATGTGGAGTGGACATTCAACCTGAGTCCCTGGGGGAAGGAATTTGGAGAAACTTTCAATGTGTAACTTTCACATCTTTTGGCTCAGATCTTGCTTTTCTTTTGCCGCTATCATTTCAAACTCAGTAAAAGTACCTCTTGTCTACTACAATGGGGTTGGGGGTTTTCTTTCTTGGGTCTTGAACGGAGGCAGGCCTGACACTTGGCCAATAAAGAATTCTATTCTATTCTAAAACTGCTTTCTATTTAAGCTTTCAAAATTTGTTACCCTAGAAAATCAGTGCAAAAATATAATTATACAATTGTTTCTTTTGGTGTATTTGGTTAGTTTGCTATCACTCTTATTTCTATTATTCAGGGAGAAATGTTATTGAAGCATTCAGGCCCATTGTTTAGAAATGCACATGTGGAAAAAGGTCACAATAATGGAAAATATTTTCTGAAGCTTTTAGTTTGGCTCTTTTTCTGTTAGAATTCAGAATATAAAGGTGGAGATTAGCTTTAATTATTACTTTATTATTGTTTATGGTAATTGGGCTTCATCTGCAGTCCCTGAATTATAGGATATTCTAGGAAAATAATTTTTTTTCTTCAGTATCCTTAGTGACATTAGCACAATTTAAAGCCTCATTATGTGAATAACAGAATTCATGATAAAACTAAGTGTCATCAAATATAATATGGACTTTCTTTTTAAAAGCAGTCTTCTAAATATAGATTATAGTAATTTACTTTCAAACAACTCATTTTCAGCATGTGACATATTCATTAACCTCAGGTAGAAAAATTATTGTAGTGCATTAATTTTTAACCAATGAAGGCATTACTCATATTTGCAAGTATCATTAGTGTCTGCCACTGAGGTGGAAAAGTCTTACAATCTTGATCCAAATGGAGAAAGCATTTGAATGTTAATAAAAATCTGTTAAATTTTGTGGGTTATCAGCTCCTGCATACTTTTATGCTTTGAATCTTAATTAGGGACCTCTACAGCACATCATTAAAGGTCTTTTGTAAAGAACAAGGATAGACGCATAATCCTTTAGTGAAATGAGATAAAAAGTTAAAAGATTTAGGCAAAAATCTTTTTGTAGGATCATATTCAAAGTGAGGGCATGAATTCTTCATGGAAATAAAGTGTTTTGATTTTTTTTGAAGATTGAATTGGGATTTCTCAGATTGAGTAGAGAAAAAATAATTTGGGAGAAGTAGAAAAGATTGGGAGAATAATGTAAAGCAGAGTTTTGCACTTTCACCCCAGTATGTAATTTGAAAAAAAGAAGATTCAAATGGTTCCCACAAATCATTACTCTGTGGTACCATTAGAATGCAGATAGATGAATGGAAAAACATATACTGTATATACTGCTTTCTGTTCTCTATGTTATTTGAGTGTATAAAAATTAAATCATATGTTATGATATTATGTAAAATAGTTGAGAAATAGGAATTATTTAACCTGGATATTGGAACATATTTCTAAAATATATTCCAAAGCATTCTTAATGATAAGGAGCTTAATAATTTAATTTATTGTTTTGAGAAAAGCAAGAAAATAATATCTATTTAAATAATAAATAGCAAAATGATGATACAGTTTTTATATTGTTGTTTTTTTTGTTTTGAATGTAATCTTATAACTGTCTACTTAGAAGTAAGTCACATACTGAGACTAATTGGATATGTTTGCAGGTGCATACTACAAGGATAAGAAGGGAAACTGGTATTAACTAAACAGTGTAATTGTAAGGTGAGATAGATAGATATATATTGTTTATGGATATTCTTAATCATCTATCTTGATTGTCCCAAAGGTGTTTTTTCCAAAAGGCTACTGGACTTTTATATTTTTTTTCTTTTAAAATGTTTTGCTTTCATCCAAGAATTGAAAAAAATATTTAAAAGCAGGAGACTGTGATTTCTAGTTCCACTTTAGGCATGAAAGCCACTGGGTGACTTTGGGCCAGTCATTCTCTCTCAGTCCAACTCACTTCACAGAGTTGTAATGGGTAAAATAGGAGGAGGAAGGAGTATTAGGTACTAGGAGTATCTAAATTATTTAAAAATAGTAAAGATTTAAAAAAATGGATTGAATAATTTACCATTACTATTTTACATTGTTCAACTATTTCAGTTTTATAATGAATAATAATAAATGCGTTCAAAAGGAATGTATATATTAGACAATTCAACACTAACATGTTTATTTTCTGTCTGTTGGAATGAATTACTAATGGTAGCTTCTATCAATTTTGACATAGGCTTCACATTTTCTATACCTGACATAGAAATAAGAGTGAAAACAGTTATAACAGTTTTATGGTTTTACACTTTATTGTAATTATGGAAAATCTAACCTCTGAATAATGCAATACAGATTTTATTTGTTAGAAAATAACACATCTGCAAAATCAGATTGTTACATCTTTTTCTTTTCTTTGTATCTGTTTTCTAACAATATTCTAATAAATGTGTGGATATTTGCAAAATGCTAATGTTAATTTGTTTTAGATTTAAATATGTAAACTTTATGCCAGAGTGTTCTATAAAGGAAGAAAAATTAGGAAATATTGCTTCTTTCCTCTTTGCTTCTATATCCTAGTGATATCCTGAGATATATTTATAAAAATAAATATAGAGAGACAAATAATTGTGGGGGCTGCTACTGCCAGCAGAAACAAATTAACGTTCTCTGCAGTCCGTGAAGTATTAACGTATCATCCAATATAACAGTGAGTAAAATGAGAATAAATCAACTGAGTCCTTTTGTCAAAGAGCATCCGTCAGGAGATTAAACCTTGAATTAGATGCTAAGCATTTATGTAAAACTGCAAAAATCACATCATTTCATTTTAGCCCATCTTTTTTTTCCTACACACTTATGCATCCTATCAAAGAAAAGGCAGCCCATGCTCCAAGAAGCAGTTTTCTTCAAAAAATCAATTCTGTTCCTTTGATTTTATTTTGCGCATTTTATTTCTATAGCTAGTTTGGGATTCTTCCTAGTACTTCTTTTACCGTAGCTCTTTCCCACATAAATATAAGTAAGTAACTCCATTGGCACATGGGTGGTGTTGCATTGCAGGTATATGGAATTTAGAGCATCAGTTACTTTAGGAATTCTAATATTGGCCTAAAATTCTGGAATTGATTTTTTTAATTATTGTATTTATCTATTATTTGTCTCTCTCAAATTACATCTTCAATTATTCATGATTTCAGTTGATTGTTCACTTGTAAGTTATAAAACTTACTTCCAGGAAGTATTTATTAAACACATATTCTTTACTTTCTTGTTTAACAATATTAAAAGGATATTCAAATGAGATTTTACAAATACACAGATGAGAATTTGTGATGTGATAAGCAGACATCAATAGTCTGCTGAGGCTTTTTTATTCAACAAAACCCAAATTATAATTAGAATATTCGGATGTTAAGTAGAGATCTGGGACAGAAAATCAAATGAAAAATACTTTAGACTAACGAAAGGTAACACATATACTGTATTTTTTGGTGTATAAGATGCTCTGGAGTATAACCTAGCTTTTGGAGAGGAAAGCAAGAAAACAAATCTGCCTCTACTGATGATCAGCTGTTTCAGGCTGCAGAGATAAATGCGGCCTATATATGCCTCTGTATTCCCCATTTTTGGCATGTTTTTGACCCATTTTTCAGCCGAAAAATGGTCAAAAACAGGTCAAAAAAGGAAGAAAAAAGGCTGAAAAAAGGCAGAAAACAGGCCAAAAAGGGTCAAAAAGCCAAAAAACAGACAAAAAAGGCTGAAAAATGGGCCAGAGGGTGGGCGGGGCTTTGGAAACATTCACTGTATAAGATGCACAGATATTTTCACCCACTTTTTTGGGGGGTGAGAAGTGTGTCTTATACACTGAAAAATATGGTATTGTGTGAATTGATGCACTGTGTCAAGTTATGCTGCATTGCCACATTGTAATCTTTGCTTTAGTAGAGCTGTAGCTGGAAACACTGATCAGCTTTTTACAACACAAAGAGATGTGAAAATGAAAATGTAACTATTAAAATGGAACGTGTAGAAGTTAAAGCACCACAATGTTACAGATTTACTTTTATAATAGGCGGGTGCTTCTTCAGAAATGAAAAGTTTAATAATGTCACTAATGTTAATTAAACATTACAATTATAACTGTTAAAATTGGTGTGATGTGGCTTTAGCATATGCTATTGGGCAGTGGAAGGTATTCTTGTCACTTGAAGATAAGATTGCTGGCAGAGACTCATCATAAAGGTAGTCATGACTGCAAAACATCTAATCTTGTAAGGGCAAATTCATTATAGTACACTTGTGATTTCTTCACAAGGCTTTTTTAAATAGCATGTTTGCTACAATTGCATTGATTCAAGGCTTAGAATCTGCTATAGAATGCTTTAAACCTTAGTTGAATAAAACATTTAAGGACTTGCTTCTTTATCACCATAAAAATGTTTCCTTGGCCGTTATTTATTGTCTCTGTAATCGCCTTCATATGTTCCTTGTGTTAAGCGTCACTGTCTCCACACTGTAATAAATAGTGTTCCATTAATCCTGGCCAGAGGATCAAACCACATATTCTTTCTTCCTAAGAAGAGTTATGACTGGTCTGTTTAACAAAACAGTCTGGTGGTGCAAAGATACAGCATTGCCCTCTCTTGATGCTAGGTTACATTTCCTCCCCAGATCTCACATAAAATAAATTCACATAAAATGAGACAGAGAACCACCAGAAAAATTAGGTTATGGGCTGTAGTATCAAATTTTGTAACACAGATACATTGACAAATGTGCTTTAAAATTTTAGAGCCTTATTCTTACCACTAAATTACTCAAATATATGTTTTCTTCTTTGCCTATTGTTTTATCTACAGGGAAAGCATTTTCTTCATCTTTTGTGCAGCTTGATTCATAATGTGCATAGTCATCATGGCAGACAAAGAAGAGTTAATCACAACACTATTATAAGCATTCTTCATTATGTCCCACACTGTAGATTTACTCAGGTTAAAAGCTCACCTTAAGCCTGAAAATCCTTTACCACAGTGGTCCCAAACTTTCTGGCTTGGCAGCCCAGCAGCGTGGAGAGACACTAGTGAGTGGCAGGTGGGTGTGCTCAAGTGTGTGCAGTTCCATTTGTGTGCAGCAGGTACACCTGCCTGCTGCTCAAATGAAGGCAACTGTGCATGCAAGCACAAACTGTCACCACTCACACAAGGGGAGTTGCACACACATGCTCATCCACCGCTCTCATGGCCCTGTTCCAAACGGGCCGTGGCGTGGAGGTTGGGAACCCCTGCTTTATCAGCTTTGGCATGACAATAATATGTTCAACTTTTTTTTCTAGTGTTACAAAGGACCCTTTCCTTTTACTTTGGGTAAGGAATTTAAATCAAATGTTGATGATCATGTCAACCTTTATAATAAAAGTAGTAAGAAGACACCCAACTAGCAAAGTCATACAATATGATGATGAATGTATGAATAAGGATAGAAAAGTGTTTTGATAGAATAATGTTCAAGTGATACCTCGATACTCATTGTTAATTGCTTTCGGGTGATGCAATGAATGCCAAAATCAATGAGTAATGAGTGAATACTAAACAATTTCCTCCATGAGTTGTGGGACAAAAT
>JAEANM010026830.1:0-10657 GCA_017656035.1 Myanophis thanlyinensis | reverse complement strand
AATAAATAAATAAATAAATAATGACCAGTTGGGATGGTGTGGCTAGCTGGACTTGTGACTGGCATGGCCAACTCAATGACAATCATGTTGAGGAGCACCTCGCCAGCCTCTCCTTGCCCTCCCCTCACAACCACTCCCCACCTCCCCACCTGGGCTCCTTAAGGCCCCAACAGGAAACAGTTATTGGAGCTAAGCAGCCACCATGAGAAAGAGTTGGCAAAACAGCTGGCTCAGTTCAGATTGGATCTGACCGAGAAGAAGGCTCAGCAGAAGTACCGCACTGAGGACTATGAACATAGGATTTCCAAGCAGAGGGAAGACATGCAAGAGTGCAAGGCTGTTTGGGCTCCAGTGTGGTCTTCTCCTCCTGGGCAGCAGGAGTTTCACACGCTGCTCACTAAGGTGCCTGGACTCCAGTGATGAAGGGAGGGGTTGGACTCCAGTGATGAAGGACCACTAAACAGGTGGCCAAGCTAAGTGCCTGAGGACCCCTGATTTAGTGCAATATAAAAAATGCAAATAATTTTTCTGTGGGCCACCAACATTTTTTCATGGACCACCAGTGGTCCACAGACCACTCGTTGGTAACCGCTGCCTTAAAGTGACATCAGCCCCAAACCCTTGCTGACTTATTCCAGTGTTACATCATTGTAGCATCATTGGGTGTCATCCTGAGGAACTTTTCATGACCTTGAAGGTTGCAGAGGCAATGCTGACATTGGCACATATGCTCCCTGACGACTGTCAATAAAAACATTAGATTCCTGGTCAATAGTCTGGAGAGTAAACATATTAAGAACGATTGCAGGAATTGGGTATGGCCAGTCTAGAGAAAAGAAGGACTAGGTGTGACATAACAGCAGTATCCCAGTATTTGAGGGGATGCAACATAGAGGAGGGAGTGAATTTATTTTCCAAAGCACCAGAGGGTAGGACAAGAAACAATGGATGGAAACTAATCAAGGAGAGAAGCAACCTGGGATTAAGGTGAAACTGCCTAACAGTGACAACAATTACTCAGTGGAACAGCTTGCTTTCATAAGTTGTGAGTGTTTCATCATGGGAGATGAAAGAAGAGATGGGGTAGCCATCTTTTTAAGAAGAGATGGGGTAGCTACTTGTCTGAAATAGGGTCTGATATAGGGTCTCCTATTTATGCAGGGGGTTGGACTAGAAGACCTCCAAGGTCCCTTCTAGCTCTATTCTGATTGAATTTCTTCTTCCCATTTTGCAGTCCTCAAATTCTACTGGGTTTTCCCTTTGGCCAAACTGGATGAATTGTTTTCTACTATCCTATTGCAGGGTTACAAAAAATATTACCTTTCATCAATGTACTATATATTGCTGGGATGGCTCCGACTCTTTCAACTATATGCTCCTACAGTGAAGAAGAAATAGGGGGTATGACTTCTATTTGTCACTTGTTCTTCTGCTTGACTAGTGCGTAGATATATCTTTAAGGGTTTTCAAATTCTGTACCTCTGATCTGCTCTTTTTGGGTCTGAAAATTCATATGAATTTCTTTTCTTTTTAGCTTTATGTACATTTGTTTTTACTTGTTCTTTTTTTTTTAACATACCCTACTGAGTTGTAATACAATTTTGTATTGTACTGAGTGAAGTTCATGCAATTTCTTGGTCTATTCAAATCCTTGGGGACTCTGCAGTAAATACTCTGCAGTGAGAAATGAGAGTTCAGAAGGTGTCATTAGCATCATAAAGCAAAAACAGGGAAAGGGTTTTAAAGACAAAAAGGAAAGGGAAAATCATTCTGTTATTCCTGACTTATCTCCAGCAATATTTTCCACTTATCTTGAACCAAGAACTGAGTACGTCCTTTTATGGTTAGTGGGAAAGCTATAATTTTATGGGACCGCCTGTTGCCACCATCAGCCTCCCACCGACCTGTGCATTCCCACAGGGCGGGCCTCCTTGGGGTTCCATTATCTGGACAGTGTCATCTGGCAACCCCAAGGGTTCAAGCCTTCTCTGTGGGGGCACCCGCCCTTTGGAACGAATTGCCCCTGGAGATCCGGACCATCACGGACCTATGGACCTTCTGGCATGCATTAAAAACCTATTTATTCCAACAGGCCTGTCTCACCTAGTACTACTGGTTGGGGTTTTTAAATTAGTTTTTAAACCAATTTTCAATTGTAATTTTTAATTGTTTTAAATTTTTAAATTTCTAATTTTTTACATCAGATTTTTAATTATGATCGGCCATTTAAATTAGTTAATTTTAATTTGTTTTTTAAACTGTCATTTACTCTATGTTCTTTTTAGATGGCTGTACACTGCCCCGAGTCCTTTGGGAGAGGGGGAGGTATAGAAATTAAATTAATAAATAAATAAAAATAAAAATTTTAATGCCACATCCAGCTCTCTGCCGAGTAACAACAATTTCATTTATAAATATGTCCATTAGATCAGCCATTCATCAGCCATTTAGGTGGGGAGACATTAAGAGAGAAAAGGATGATACACAACTGTCAGAGAAAGGAAGAGAAAGATGTTGGCTTTGGCCAACCTATCCCAACACAAGTAACTATATCATCACAACATCTCCCTTACTCAAATAATTGGGAGGGAGGGAAGAAGGAAAAAAGCATCCCCAAACTCTAAAAAATTATCTCTAGTGAAACAGAAGTCTGAAATAACAATTTAAAAAGCTTAAAGCAGTTAAATACCAAGATTTTTCAATTTTTGCAAAGATGCCCCTCGGTGACCCATTTTAACAACTATTTTGCTTCTTAATCTTACATTTCCCTTTAGATATATGAGGATTCAAGGATATGTGACTGTTCAATATACCCTGTTTTGAAAATGGACAGTGTGCACAGGATTTGTATTTCAACAATCTTAGCACAGAGACAAAAAAAAAAGATCTTTCGTTAAAAATATTATCCTTATTTGCTAAGGGCAAGGAATAATCACAAAGTAAGATGTGAACAAAGTGTCAACAGAGGTTTCACAATGAAAGCAGCTTCTTTTCAAGTATCGCAAATTACAGGGCTGGATTTATTATTGTTTTGCCCTTATAAGCCATTGTCTAAGCACATCAATCAAGATAAATACAGTATAAGTTCTGGGGACAGAGGCATGAGCTAGTTCCCCCAAATGGGCCTAGGAATTAACCTTTAAGTCCCATCATTGGCACAACGATAATGGCTTTTTTTCTTCCTGCAGTTATCCAGTTCTGATATGTAAAAAAAAAAAAAAAAGATAACTTCTATAGTGCAATTTTTGTTCTTGGTGGGGATTTTATGGTGTTACTCATTTTAATCCTGCTGGGAATACTTTAACTTTTGAATATTGGATACTCCGTAAGCTTCCAAAAATTGTCAGTTTGTAGGAGGGTGTAAATTTAATAAATGAATTAAATTAAAAAAAAAAAAACATTTCTTTTGCATGACATTTTCCAGCACAGCAAGTTCAGCACTAAAGATGTTGTGGAATGGATGAGCAATGGAACACCGCAGAGAAGATGCAACATTGTCCTATTTTATTTTGTACATTTCCTTGTTCTTCATACTCCAGGTTCATTCTTTTCATTTTCTGGATTAGTTTTTTTTTTTCCCCCCCCAGATTCCATTTCTTATGCCAGTTCTTCTACCTTATGCATTTTTATCTGAACTTCTAGAAGATGCAGTTTGGCAAGCCATTATTTCTTGCTCTGATATTTTCTTTTTGCACATCTCTTCCCCTTGTATGCATTTGATCCTATTCTCAAGTCTTAGTTGAATGGAAAGGATGCTAGCTGCTTTATTTGATATCACAAAAATGACCATCTGTTCTTTTTCTGTAATATTTTCAAAACATTTTCATTTCTAGTCTCAGAGAACTCAATCACGCAAGTTCTCATACAAGAATGTTGAGGTCTGGTGAGATTTCAGTGCTTCTCCCCCCTCCCCCCCCGCCACAAATCTCATGAGTGCAACTTAGTGGCAGCATTTCCAATTACAACATCAACTGACATCTCAATTTGGATTGAGCCATTTTAAGCCTAATCTATTACAAGTAATTATTAAATCTGATGATAATAAACGTCACTGCAATAAAAACCCTATCATTTAAAAAAAAATAAAATGCTGTTAATCATAGGAAAACTTAAATGGATAAATGGAATAAAGACTTAGGAAATTGTATTTAGTCCTAGATCATGCATGCATGCACACATATACATATTATACGTATACATACTTACTTACATACATACTTACATACATACATACATATTCAATCATACTAGACAGCAGAAACAAACAAATGTTTATAAGATTTGCATAGAGTTCACAGAAACAATCTGGTCCAGAGCTGAAATGCTTGGGAAGAACCTCAAACTCCTGCTGGAATCCAACACAGACACTATCAATGGGCAAGCCAAGCTAACAGTCCCTTTTGCCTTGTTGATGTGGCTGATCCCAATGAGTTGTAGAGCAACCGAAGTGTACCCTGTCTAGGAAAACAGATTGAGGGTGAAATCCTCCAATACCAAATCACACTGCAACTGCCCTGAGACAAAAGATCTAACAGCTAGTTTCTGGTGAATGTTCTATCGTATGGGAGAGGTCTGTGGTTATTATACAGGCCAAACTCCTGAGCTGACCCAGGAACTTTATTGCCAGTGGCAGGTTAAAGTCTCCAAGGACAATGAGCCTCAGGCACTCTATGGCTAATCTGTCAATGGAATCCAGCAAGTCAAGTAGAGATGTTGCTAGATACCAGGGAAGGTGGTAGGTATATCATCATTATTCCCAACTGTTGGAAAGGAAAGGGAAGGGATATATAAATAGAGTTTAGGATGGAGTTCAGATTGTGCACTTATTCTTCAATAGCATGCAGGACCATCTAAAACAAATAGTTGATTTCTTTACCCAAAGCATATTAATCTCTCCTGAATCAATCATTACCTTCAAGCACCCCCATATTACCTATTCCATAATATATGGACAAACATATGTCAACAAGCTGTAGAGTTACAGTAGGTCTCATTTATATATTGTCTAATTCTCCAAAACAACACAGTGGTTAGAAAAGTCACGAACAATTGATTTGGGGAGCTTGTAAGTGATCATACCCTCATGATGAACAGACGTATCACAGTTGAATTCATGCTAGTTCTAAACTATCTCATATTGGTACTGTCACCTGCCTTCCCAAGCTTTAGTTAGAAGAAAATAGAAGCATTGAAAGTAATGTAACAGCCCAGATATGCAGTATTTAAAATGCTTCAAAAATATTTCAATATTATTTATTTAAAAAAACACAGATCTTTCTTCTTTCTTAATGCTTCAGTATAGTTTCAGCAATCATTCAAAATTACATTGCTTCAGCTCAGGACAGCAAACATAATTCAAAAACTTGAAATCCTTAAAAATATCTTCCAAGATCATAATGAAAAACAACAGTGTCAGTTCTTAAATCATCAAACGTTAGAAATGATCACGAATTCCAAATTTGTCATGATAAAAAAAATATCAGGAGGATTAACTCTGAGCCATAGAACAGGAAATCAGTAATACTTCGTGCAAAAAGTTGGAACAAGAAAATCAGCCTCTTCCTCAAACCCAGAGACACAATATTTCCAATTTACTAGATACCGGTAGTTAATTTTTTCATTAATAACTTGAATTTATTGTCTCATAAATGAGTGTGTGGAATTCAGAGTATGTGTCCTAATGAATTAGATAAATAAAATGTTGAAACAGAATCACTTAGAAGCCTACAAAAATTTGTATTTCACAGAATAATCACCCCCAACTGCTCAGTTGATTTTCTACAATATTCATGGTAGAATTATTTGCAATTTCTACAGTATTTGTAAGCTGCTTTGGGAGATTCTTACCCAGAAAGGCAATTTGTATGAAACCTCTGGGGTAGTTGAAGTCAAGAAATAGGGATAGCAGGAAAACAAGGAATGCTGTTATTGTGAAAACATAAAATAACAATCTCAAAAGCCTAAAATAGTTTATCCACATTATCTTATTCCAAACAAAATTTAGGCAGGATTATTTTGCATTTCTTTCTCATACTTTCTCAGGACTGGATAATCATTTCTGAAACACTTCCTGTAACAATTCAGCCATTCCTGCCAAGCTTGGTCTACATTCTTTCACAAGTTATATACAGTTGCAATGAATAAATGATTCAAAAAGCATATTCCCATAGGTTAATGAAATGCCAATTCAAAGAAATATTTAAAAAAAATTGGACAGAAGCCTCCTAATTTATTTCAGGAAGTAAAAGGCTGGATAAGAAAGGCAGTGTCATTGAACTCTGCATTGAAGATTCCTAGGTTCAACATTTTGGATTCTAACTAGAACAAGGATACATAGTCCTCCAACTATGAATTACTTTGCCATGAAATTTATGATTCATAGTATATTGTGAGGGAAATAGGAGGATAAAGGAAGGAAGATTAGGTATGTTGAGGTTATTTATAAATTTTTTAGAAAGATGGGATAAAAATAATGTAAAATATAAAATATTTGTTTAAATGGGGGCCAGCTATTTTAATTGGAGAATTTGATCAACATACTTATATAGACAGTGACAACAAATAATTAAAAATGGAAGCTTCAGATTTCTAAATAAATAGTTATTTTTCAACAATTTAAGGGAGAATAGATTCCTTCCCTTTAAATAGACTTTTCAGGACTTTCTTATAGAACATTTACAGCACTTTAAATTAAGACTTCCCAAGAAGGCCAGAAAACTTGCTAATCTCTAACTTTTTCTAAATGCATTACATGTTCAAAACTGGGGAAATAAATAATAAGGGGGAAGTCTATTGTGATTGGATGTCTGTGATTATGTGGATTATCCAGTGCCTGGGAATTGATTTATTTCCTAATTTATTAATGTGCCTATGCTTATTTCTTTATTAGCTCAATTAATATAGCCACCCATTTCAGTTTCATCACTCCGATTAATTAAAATAGCTGGTCGCCATTTAAACATATATTTTATACTTTACATTATTTTTATCCCACCTTTATTATCTTTTTTTTAAATAAATAACTCAAGGCAACAAACATATCTAATCTTCCTTCATCCTATTTCCCTCACAATATACTCATCATACATTTTAGGGCAAAGTGATTCAATTTATGTATTAACTTTAAAAAAAACATTTTAATAAAAACAGTAAAACAAACAAAAACACTAAATCCATCCAAATTAATTATACTTAGGATCCAGATACTTGGCCAGTAATGGGACCCTTGACACATTCAGCACACCAAGCTCAGAGTTTTTAGGGCCTAACAGGGTTGGGACCAGTGCGATCTCTGAAGGGCTGGTTTCATAGAACAGGGACCACTACAGAAAAAGCTTCTCTTCTGGTCTCTGCCAGTTGGCATTATATGACTAATGTAACATGTTCATTTTGCTCGTCCTGTTGGACAGGCAGTGTCTCTTTCAAAAAAAAGTGCTCCCTCAGGTATCCTGGTCTCAAACCATATGTTGTGCTTTCCAAAGATATCCCTGTGTATCTATTGCTTTGGAAGGCACAACATATGGTTTGGGACCAGGATACCAGAGGGATCGCCATTCAGAAGGAATGAATTATCAGTCTTCTTCCATCAATCCTTTCCATAATACCTCATTTCCTCAAAAATATATATTAGAGGGGAAAAATATGGAGAAATGAAAGCCAGTACGAAATGCAGTCCGTGAATCCATGATTACCTGGCTTTATATTTCAAAAGAACTGTATGTTCAGCTTGTAATGGGCTCAGGAGAAACTTGACTAATATAATATTCTCTGCCTCTTTTCAAAGCTTTGTAGTATTACTACTGCCTGGCTGTTCCACTAGGCAAGGGAAACTAAAGGTGACCTGTTGGATTAATAAACTTGTGACCAGACTGTATATCACCACCTATTGCATATAATTACTTTTCTGTTAAGTAGAAAGTGTCTCCAAATTTGTAATTACACTGTTCTATTCTAGATAATATATCTACCCACTGTCCCATCATTTATATTTTAGTTTATAGATTTAAAATGTAATGGCTGTATGCACTGTAAGTAGAGCTATCCTACATCCTGTACCCAGAAGCACACAAAACAGAAACAAGAAATTTATGCTAAACAGAAAGATGATTTTGCAAGCTGACCACACATACTTTTAAATTAATGCATAACAGGTCTCTAGAGATTTTGAGTCAATATTTAATTGCACCGAGGAAGTGAAGAATATGTTAAGTAGTCATGCAAAGATATGTGATACGAATCAAAGCAAAGGTGTAGATACTGAGCTCTGTGTTACACACAACTATTAAATTGCATTGTTCATTTTGCCAGCAAAAAAGGGAGGATTCCCAGGTGAAGAAATATATAGCTTCCAATCCTCACATTTCAAGAACTGATGATTGATTTGATTCAAAGCTAACACCAAGGGAAGTGAAATCTCATTTTTTAAAATTGTTAAGCTAAAATCTTTTGTAATCACCCAATAAAAGCAGAGAGATTATTTCAACAAAAGAGCCAACAATAGGAAACCACAAGCCCACATTGAGTGTTGAAGAAACAATCTAAAGTTAAGTCACATGACCAAGCAATTTTCCCACAGTTTAAGGAAAACCAGAGTTTATAAATCACACATCACTTTATCACTCTATTACATACTCTTACTGTATGTTTCTAAAACTGTTAATGTCTGCCAGGAGAATTAAATACATCTTACGACGTGCTTCAGAGGAATTCAGAAAACAAAAGGTCAAATTCATTATTTAGAAGCATTTACAGCTACTAATCTAAGCCTTCTGCAATTTAATGCCCTAGACTGGATAATAATAATTTAAAAAAAAAGAAATACAAATACATGCAGTTACCACATTACACAATAGTAAATTCCAGTAGACCTCTCTTCAAGAAAACTACATCAATATGTCCATGAAGTCACCAGCAACTGCAACTGATTTCAAAGATATTTTAATTTTTCCAGCTGTGGCCAGTTTGAGGCAAACTGATTCCTAAACCTATATTGTGATTAAGAAACAGACTTTCCAATTGGATTGTATTCCTGTAAACAACACAGTTTCAATGTACTTTTCCACAACTAAAGCTACAAAATATTATCCCTTTTGAAATAGCTTCTTCTGTCTGGAATTCTCTTAAGCCGTAATACATTTCTTCTTTAAGGTACTATGCTAAATATAAAAGCCGACATCGGCAGTGATTAACATTTCTCAAACATTCTTATTATCCAGAAATCCAGAAACACATAATGAATCTGTCAGAACAGTATTCATGTTTTTGTCTCCTGGCAAACAGAAACAATTGCATCTCATCTTGCACTTGCCATTCACTTTAAATTACCTGACAATATGTACAACTAATTACTCTAATGTTCACAGCAAATACATGCAGGCAGCAACCACATATAATTCCAAAAGATGGATTTTTTTTTTCCTCTTGGTGATCAGAACAGAATGCAATTGCAGATTACTCCACACAATGATAAATTCAAATCAACCAAATTAAAATATTTCCTTTAATACAGAGCAACACTTAAAAAAGAGGAACCACATTCTCTTGATGTCTGCCTCTAAATCCATACATCCATACATCTACATTTATATCTACAACCTTCTAATCAAGAGAAAGGGAACCACACAAGGCAAGTATTTAAGTAAAATTGGATTTTTGCTTACCTAGTACCCCAAGTCGGTAGTTGACGGTGATGACTATCACGTTGCCATAACTTGCGAGCACACTGCCATCATATAAATTTCCAGTGCCTTCCATGTAAGACCCTCCATGAATATACACCATGACTGGTTTAGGTCCCCCACTATCTCGAATGTCTGCAAGAAAAATATTAAGAAACATGATATCTCAAGAATATTATGATGTTCATAGAAATGTTAAGCTGTTTTTCTTTTTTCCCCAAGCTGTTTTTTTAATGTTTCCCAAGCAACATATGTAAATTATTACAACTTTATCTGCTGTTGGCTGAGGTAATATCTATTGAAACTTGGAAGATCTTGGAAAGGTTAAGTATTGTAGGATTTTGTTAGTACTTGGATGGAGAATCATCAAGAAATCTCAGGTCTCTAGGCTAAAGTGAGAAACCAAACAAACCTCGAAAAAGGCAATAGCAAACCACTTTTTTTTACATTTAAATAATTTTCAAGCAAAGTTTTCATTTGCTGAACTTTAATAGCTATTATGGTGTTTTCTTTTAATAAGAATCAGATCATGACATTTTAATGATATTACGAAGCCTAAACATGACTGTTCAAATAATGGAAATTAAGAATTATTGTACTTTGGAACTGTTCGGCTTTTCTTGCTTCTAGATTCACCATCTGAATTTAGGAAATATCCTACATAAATCTGGATTTCTTTCCTTACATAACTTCTCTGCGCTGAAAATCCAGAATGATAAATATCAGTTATTTGACAATCTAAACTCTGTATGTATACAATGTATGCAGCTGCCATTCTAACAAAACTGAAAGCAATAATTTAAGGGACCAACCATAACATTCAAGGTCACTGTTTTAGCCGAAAACCTGGTCAAAATTTTGTAAGAAAAATTCAGATGCTAGGTCAGTCTAAATGACCGCGAGGGGTCCCTTTAATTCCTAGCTGCGAGTAAAGCTCACAATGAGCTTTCAGCACTGGTCATAAGTGGAGGAGGAAAGCA
>JAEANM010026829.1:0-10657 GCA_017656035.1 Myanophis thanlyinensis | reverse complement strand
TTGTCGGGCTTTTTTTTACCATGGTGTTGATGTGGAAGGTCCATGATAGGTTTTTCGAGATGTGCACACCGAGGTATATGAAGCAGTCCACTCTCTGTACTGGGCTTCCATTGATGACCGGGGTTTGATATTTCTTTTCCTGTTTTATCTACCAAAGGGTGGAGAGAGTCTCTTAATTGAAGATTAAGGACTGTAATCTACCATGATGGTCTGGTGTGGATTTATGGATAAATATTTTTCAACTTCCTAGACTGGAACTGACAGTGTCTAGCCCAAGGTCACCCAGCTGGTTTCCATGCCTCAGGGAAGATTTGAATTTGGGTCTCCCATTCCTAATTCTGCCCTTTAACCATTACACCACACTGGGACATTCTCTTTCTCCTTCTCCCAGATTTAAGGAGCCAAGAAAGAAGCAAGATTTCCCATAGGTATGATCTTTTATCCTTCCTTTCCTCCCAAACCTGAAGAGAAGATTCATCCTGCTTCTCAGCTCAAGATGAAAAACAACTGTTTGTTTGATAGCTCTACATATCTGTTCATCCCACCAAGGTCCTTCCGAGCATGCCTGGTTGAAATGATTTAACAAGCGGCTGATGACTATCAGCAGAAGAACTTCATGGAGAAAGGTAGTCTGTCACAGCTAATGGGCTGTTGTTGCACAGGGACTCCATATATGCATTACCAGTGGATGGAGAAGGTGCAGAGAGGCCTTGGCAGACATTAGGAATGGAGTGTTGCTGATGATGAAAAGGCACTTTACTAGTGAGGGAACGTTGGGAGAGAAAGGCCTTATCTGTCTTTTTGATTAGAAATGCATGCGTCCTTTCATCATCTCAGCTGAAAAATTGGCTCCCGCTCTTGGTTTATGAAACCATTTTTCTTTTTCCTTTCTTCTCAGGTTTGCAAACCCTTTAATAAATTAGTCGCTCTGAGGTGCCGAGGTGTCACAGCAACCTCAGAGGCTTTTCCCAAATGTGTCTTTAATATTTTATAAGTATTTTAAATAGATTCATTTGGTTTGAACAATCTGATTTATTCATGCCACCGGTCTGCCCCTCCCCACGCAAGTAAAATGTGGGGGGGAGGATGTTTGCTACAAATGGGACTGTGTCACAAATTTCTCAGAATCAGATCTCAATTTAACAATAGATGTTTAAGGGGGAAAGGACCATTATCCTCTAATTGTTGGCCTGATACCACCCTGAAGCAATGAGTTGGGCCAAAAACAATAGGTAAAGAAAATAGATGCTTTCTGGGGAAGACTAGGATAAGTCTTTTATTTTGAAATCCCTTTTTAAGAAGATGTCAGAATAAAAGTATGGGAAAGCCATTCATTATTCAGCTTTCTTCTTATCTTGCAAAGCCTGCTAATACAACTAGCTATGATAATTTAAGGCTTAGCATAAGGTTTTACTTTGGCAAGTGTGTACTCATTGCAATACATGGCAACGCTCTTGATATCTTGGATTTAATAGACACAATCACAACAAAAGCCTTCACAGAAGGCTGCAAGCAATATTATTGCAAAACAATTGTGTGGAAATTAGAATGTGGAAAAATTGTGTAGAAATTGGAGAATTTGGATTATTGCCTCTGGATTAGCTTTCCAGATTTGATTGCCTGCTAGAGATATGGGACTATAATGTCTATTGCCTCCATTCAGTACATGTAGCTTCATACTATCCTTGCTGTGAAGAATGAGGAATTGTAGTGCAGCACAGCTGGAGGAACCGAGACTGGGCAATGCCAATGTCAGGCCTTTGAAGGAGGCTAGGGCAAGAAACAGGCACCACAAGAAGTACTACAAATATCCCATCTCCATCCCTTTGCATATTGTTTCCTATCTTAGATATGTTTTGTTAATTTAAATGTTAATATTTATCATTTTTATATTTGATATTGTCGGTTTTAACATGTT
The DNA here is from genome assembly GCA_017656035.1 of Myanophis thanlyinensis. NCBI lineage: Eukaryota > Metazoa > Chordata > Lepidosauria > Squamata > Homalopsidae > Myanophis > Myanophis thanlyinensis. The sequence goes on along the minus strand of JAEANM010026829.1, from coordinate 8,739 downwards.
GTAAGCCAGAGTTCCCCAAACTTTCCGGCTTTGAAGGTCAGTGGGAGGGGGATGGGAGATGGTTCCACATGAGCAGCAGGTAAGTGCAGGTATGCGTGCAGCTCCATTTGCACAAGCGGTAGGCACACCCACACACTGCTCCTGCAAATGGGGATGTGTACGCACATGCTTGCCTGTCACTTCCACAGCCTGGTTCCAAATGGCTCAAGGCCCAGTAGTGAGCAGAGGCCCAAGGGTTGTGGTAAGCCATTTTGCTTGATTGTAAGATGGGCAGCATATAAATTTAATAAATGACTGAATACATGAATGAATACATAAATAAATAAAACCCTACTTTATTTATATGGGCTATAATCAGAGGTGAAATTCAGCAGGTTCTAGCAGGTTCGCTAAAAGCTGTAGTAAATTTTCTAAGCAGTTCAGAGAACCGGTTGTTAGAAGAAATCTCCTTTTGTTTTGTTTTTCCACTTTACAGGGTTAATCCTGTAAGGAAGGCAGGAAAGAAACAGTCTGGTGTTGTTTCTAGCCTAATCTTCATTGTCCTTTTTTTACAGAAAATACCCATCCAGTCACATGACCCCCCTAGCCACACCCACCAAGCCACGCCCACAGAACTGGTAGTAAAAAAAATTGAATTTCACCATTGGCTATAATAACAGAGTCTTGAAAGCTTGGCTGCATTTCTCCTTCTCCCCCTTATACCAAAGAGAGCCAAGGAGGACTATCTTGAGTTTCTTTTTCAAGTTTTCTTATATTCCTGGACTGAGCTCATATTTTACTAATGGGTGTCTTGTATCTTTTCCAAGGTCATCTCTGTTCTCCTATCCAACTGATTTCCAAATGTTGATAGAAATGAAACCATTTTTTTCCTGATTTAGTTGCCAGCTATGCTCTCCATGTCTCTCTCTAGTTTTTGCCTATGGAAGGCTAGATTTAAAAAAAAAAAAGATGCAAATCTTCATGTTACTACATGCTGTAATTGCATAATTTCTAACTTCCTCAGCTGATGAGATTTGGCAATAAAGTCATAATGGTCAACACTGATATCTTAACTGCCCTAGCATGTTATCTAAACTACTCTAGGATATGATCTTAACTATAACTACAATTATAAAAGCTTTAAGCACACTCCCAGTTGTCAATTAACTATGCTATTCCTTTAACAGAAATAGTTTAGTGCAGGGCACATCTAACGTTGCAGCAGTCATGACCCAGCCTGCAATGATAGCTGAATTGCAATAAATTATGTCTGATCAACAACATGAACAGAAAAAAATACTTTTAGCTGTGCATTACCAATGATGTCCTCATGCAACCCTATTGATATCTCAAAACTTTTAATAAAAAATAAGATAATGTAATGTTGTAAAATTACCCTTAGCTCCATATAAACACATGATAAGTGAGTTGTGGACTGGCAAAGAAAGCAAATTCCACTGGAATTACAAAAGCTGCATGTTTTAATAAATTGGAGCAGGCTCATCCATGTGACTTTACAAAGTCAGTTCTAATTGTACAGGGTAAGGGAAAGTTTATGCCTTCCTATGGACAGCTGTCAAAAATTCAGAGGTGAAACCGATTTATCATTTTTTAACATTCAAAAAACAAGTGTGCTCTCTGTAGAGAAATTTAACATTTTAAATGGGCATTTATTTAAAAAAAATAGAAGCAAAGATAATCCATCAGGAGCAGCAGTGTTCCTTATATTAGGAAAGGGGATAATTGTGGTTATTTTCCTATAGTTTTATCCACAATAAGTATTTTCCTATCTTAGTGAGTTGGGTTGAAGTCTGGGTTGAAAAAAAAAATAGAGAAATTGTGCCAAAATCATAACAAAGTCCCATTTATGGAAGTTCAATAAATGCCTGAGAAAATTTCAAAATATTTAAAAAATGGTGAATACTTTTATTTATTTATTTATTTATTAGGTTGTTGTTTTTTTAATTCAGAACAGAGACGGTGTTGCCATGGCTGGCCAAGAAAACTCAACTGCAGCCTCTTCAAATTAAGAAAGGCTTCCAAAATTCTCAGGCAGCGTGGTCTCTAAATGGTTCAAAGTATCCAGAAGGAATCAAATTGGGCAAGACTTAGAAAAAGCTAAGATTAGTCAATGCCTTCAGCAGACAGGAGTTCCACATACCTGGTGAATGCACATTGTTTCTTCTTTGATAGAAGGGGTACTCTCTTCATGGGACTTTGGGTGCCTGAAAGAAAATCCTTCCTCTGTAAAGCAAATGGGAATTTGGTTATACAGATAGTCGTCGACTTATAACAGTTCATTTAGTGACCATTCAAAGTTACAACATCACTGAAAAAAGTGACATGACCATTTCCACACTCACAACCGTTGCAACATCCCCATCAAAATTCAGACAGTTGGAGACATTTATGACAGTGGGAATGTTCAGGGATCACATGATCCCCTTTTATGTCCTACCCACAAGAAAAATCTATGGGTAAACCAGATTTACTTAATAGCCTTGTTACTAACTTGACAACTGCTGTGATTCACTGATTAAGAACTGTGTCAAGAAAGGTTGTAAAATGGGACAAAACTCACTTAACAAATGTTTCTCCCAGCAACATAAATTTTGGTTACTCAGTTGTGGTTGTAAGTTGAAGACTGCCTATATAAAAAAATCTGGAGAATAACATCACAAGTCGAAAGCCATGTGCTTGTTGGTTTGATTTATACCAGAGAATACTAAGCCATTACAAGATTCCCATGAGTTTATTGTTGTTTTGGGGTTTGTTTGTTTTTACTATTTCAACTGAGCGAACTATAGCCACAGACAGATTTCAATGCACCTACATAGAGAGTTACTCCTGAAAGGTGAGCTTTTGTACCCATTTTTTTTTTTCTTGGTGAATCTATAGTGTTGCAATTCGACCGATAATCTCTGTGCCTTTTCTAGCATGTGTGATTTAAAGCTCCCCTCTCACAGCCTTCCTTCCTAGTATAATGTGTCCCTGCCTGGTGTGAAAGCCTTGTTGGAAGATTTTTAAGAAAGAAATGAACTGGCAAGACATAGAATCTTAAAGGAAGCTATAAATGGGATAGGTCAAGGACTAGGCGTGTAAGCAAAAGGGAAAAATCTTCCCTTTCATTTATACAGCTCCAGTTTCCATGTCTGTGTAGACTCCAAATAAGGCATAGTCGCTTTTCCTAGCTGTGGGCCTGTACATTTTGCCTGACCTTATAATTCTCACAATTCTAGACATTCCAAGGTAGAGAGCGGGTCATTGAGAGAGCGAGAAAGAGAGCGAGAGAGAGAGAGAGAGAGAGATTGTAATTTCTGGTGCATATTTGCTTCTAAAGTATCTTCTGCATAGTTTCCCAGTGAGATCATGTACCAGGCTTGGGGATTTTTAAATAGGTTATTTTTCAAGCCTGCCTACAAAGGACCTGTCAAATTTAACCACTTTGGGCTTACTAAGTAAAAGTGTGAGAACAAAAGTGGTCTAACTGTAACAAGGCTTCCCAAAATTACAGTTGTTTATTGGCCTGTTGTTAAACCGGCAGCGGACTGGATTAGAATGACCTGCAGTTTCCCCGGGTTGTTGTGAAATGTCATTAATATGGACGTTATTTCTGATTAATACTTAGATTAACAAAGTTGAACACCTCGTTCTTCCCACGGGTTATTGTAAGGCTAACAGTATCGGTTTTTGTTGACTACATTTTGGATCACTGCAGGAAATGTTCCCCACTGGTAGAAAAGATCTGAGGGCATATGGATCCTTGACCCAAGGGCAAGGACACTCAGCTCAGGCAGCAGAAACAAGCCCAGCAAAGCACAGTGGAAAAGCTAGATCTGGGTTAGTTCTCTAAACAACACACTGGAGTTTTTACAAAATTATGCACAACTTTTATGTTAGGGCAGATAACGTACTCTTCCCATCTGGCGCTCCCTGACTCACTTTTTGAGACCTCTGAAGTGCCCCACTTGGACTGCTGATGGAGAATTCCAGTAGCAAAGCATGAAAGTATAATTTCAATTTTTTTCAGCAAAAATGCCAATCATTATAACCCTTCTTATTATTCTGAAAATACGAAAGCCTTCCACCCCAAAGCCGACCATATTTGATGATAATGTTACTAATACGATCCTTGAAGCTCCCAGAGGATGAAGAATTTCTTTTCAAAATGTATAGCCCAAACAATTTCCATCACTGTCTTGTGCCATGATTCATCTCCCACTTTTCTGATTACCGACTTCTATTCAAACATGTTTTTTGTTAAAATGTAATATTTTTTTAAAGAATGACCAATAATTTTAGCACTAGGTAATTTTCTAACTTAGAAAGAACTGTTATATAGGTTTAAGGATAAAAGAAGACATTTGTTAAAAGAATATTAGAAGAGGTTATTTAATGGGAACAAGGGGATGAGATTTCTCTTTAAAGTAATGGGGTTCAACAATGTCAAACGTACAGTACACAGTCAACCATATTTCAATAATCATTGAATAAATGTGTTCTATTTGGAAAAACCTGAGGAAAAAAAAAACAGCTGAATCTTTTCTATCTTTTAGAATCACAGCAGTAAAATCCAGAATGTTTCTTAATGAAATGAATTGCCTTTAAGATGTTCTTTTACATATTGCCAGAAAACATAGTCCAAAAAAGAAGACCAAAAAAATTCCATAGTTGATTTTTTTACAGAAATGCAAATATATAAATAAAGAAGTACAGGTCCAATTTGGGCTGAAGCCTGAACACAGCAAGCCACCTTCCTTCCTTTTTCTTTCTTTTCTTCTTTTTCAAATTTTTGGCCATGGAAAGCTTGCAAGGATCTACTTTAATTTGATCATTGTAATTTTCTTTCTTCTTTGTAAAAAAAAGTGCATGTTCCCCAATTTGTCCTCTTTGACTACATTCTTGGCAGGGAAACTAAAACAATATTGTATGTTTTCCCAAATATTAATGAAATAATTTCAAAATGGACTCACAGCATCGAACAGAAAGCAAAGAGCATTCCTCTTAATATTTATAATACTTATAATATTTAATATACACAATGCGAACTGTTTGACTGCAAGTTCACCACCACATTTTAAGTGACTGCCTGTCTATGTTGTAAATGAATGGCCAGGTTCAAAAGACTAAGAGCAGGATGGACATCTCTAATTTTTTACTGTAGTTAGAACTCAACTTACAAGCATTTGTTTAGCAACGAAGTTAACAATGCCACTGAAAAAAAGTTACCTATGACCGATCCTCACCCTTATGAGCATCACAGAATCCCCACAGTCACATTATAATCAAAATCAAAATCCAGATCCTTGGCAACTGTCATACATGATATATACAAAGGTTGTAGCATCCTGGGATCCTGGGATTACCATTTGCGATTTCCCCAGCTGGCTTCTGACAATAAAGTCAATGGGGGAAGCCAGACTTGTTTGATGACATTGTGAATCATTTAACAACTGCAGCAATTCACTTAAAACATGTAGCAAAAAAGAAAGTTCATAAAATCAGGCACAACTCATTTAAACAACCCCCTTTCTTAGCAATGGAAATAATTCTGGTCCCAGATGTAACATGTTGAGGACTACTTATAATTTCAAATCCTGCACAATATTTCACTTCTCCTATGAAACCTGGAACAACACAGGGCTGCAAAGTCAAGGCATCATCACAGTAGCAATACCTGAATATAGGTGTGTACTAGTTTTTACCCAATCCTCCTCCGTCTTTCATTTACCCATTCATTAATTACCCGCTCTATGTGTGTGTTTATGGTGTAACATAATTGCAATAATAGTTTTGCTTGTGTGTCTTTTTTCTCTCCTTTGACTTTGTCAACAGTGTCTTCTTCCCTAACCCTTTTTGGTGCCACTTACAGGTGTGTACATCTTAGTTTGGTATACTTTGTAGATAGTGTCATCAGAGAGATTAAGGAGAGGTAGGGCAGGGTTGGGTCTAAGTCAAATTGCACTTGCCAAGGATTAGTACAAGCTTTCAGGATGCTGAAGAAATAATCTCAGCAGGCATTGTCATGATCAATACTCTGCTTTTAAAATGTTGATTACTATGAACTTTGGCATGCTTCAACCCCTGATTAACTTTTCTGAAAATGCCACTCCCTTCTGGCAAAAGAAAAAGAAAAGGTTATCAGCAGTTTGGGTGTTTGTTTGTTTTTGCCTCCATGGGAAGGGAGACCTGTTTTCAACTGGGCTCCAGAACTGGAAGACTCCACCCCACCCCCACCCCAACAGGCCATGACCAGGAGAATGTGAAATTGAGCAGTCTGTTTCCTTGTCATCCGATCTGGATCCAAGATGAACAGACCAAATGAGTATTTGTAAAAAAAAAAAAATTAAGCATAATATAATTTGTCTCAGTGTCATGAGAGAGTTAGGGTCCTGATAATTTTTTTTTGCCTGTTCAGTTTGTGGCCAGATAGTTGGGACAATGGGTAACTTCAAAATCCTATTTGTTCTCCTTTCTGATGGTTTTTTTTTTTTACATTTGCCTGGGATTTAGACTATACTGGCTTTCCAATGGAGCTGGTGTGTTTGTATGTGTGTTACATGGGCCTTTGAGTCAGTATTGACTCTTGATGACTGCTTGGACAAGTCCTTGCATGTTTCTTGGCAAGGTTTTTCAGAAGTGGCTTACCATTGCCTGCTTCTGAGGGCTGAGAGTGACCGGCCCTAGGCCACCAAGCTGGCTTTGTGCCCCAGGCAGAAATAGAACACATGGACTCCTGGTTCCTAGCCTGGTGATTTAATCACTATACTTCACTAGCTCTCTAGATAGGAATAGACAATAGACATTTTTTTTTTCTGCAGGGGCGTCATTTCTAATTGAGGGATGGTTGTCCTTTCTTCCCTTCTTTCTCTCACTCCCATATGTAATGCAACTCTAATGTATTTCTGCTTAATTCGGATATCATGTGAATTTATGCCCACATACAGTACAGGACCACATTCACATGTGTTCTGAATTTCCAGACATAGGACAGGAAAACCATGTCTTGCAGCTGTTTGTTTTAAATTTTTATTTGAATGGATCAGAGTTGTAGTTATATTATCTAGTAGCTCCTTGAAATAAAGAGCTGACAATAAATGCAATTTGTAAACCAGTTCCAAATTATATTTTAATACCCTTGTTTGGAAAATCCTTTCAAATTATGGTTCATAACCTAACATGGGTTCAACAGAATATAAGTCATGATTTGGTGTCATGTCTGAACGCAAATTGTAGATTTCCTTGACATATAGATGTAAAACAAGAGAGGGAAACTTAATTATTACAAATTAAACAATTGCAGCCGATTAAGCAGACTTCTAGTTGCAGACTTGGTATCTGATGTCTCTTTCTGGCTCTCAACTGCACAGTCTTCCTTGAAATGGGTGAGAATCAACTAATCTTCCAGGGAGTCCCCTATAGGTAGCCTGACTTATGACCATTCAAAATTATGATGGCCTTGAAAAAAGTGGCTTGCAATTTGTATTCACAACAGGTGTACCATTTGTGGAATTACATGAACACGTATAGGTGGCTGGTTGAGGTGGCTTGTAGTTATGCAATCATGATGTGTGACCTGTTTTCTGATTTCCAGTAAAAAATACTATTGGGGAAGCTGGATTCACTTAATGATTCCATGATTCACTTACCAACCACCATAAAAAATGTAAAATTGGCTCTGACTTGACCATGACTTGTAATAGAAATTCTAGTCCTAATTGTAGTCATAAATCAAGGATTTATGCATAATAGTTTCTCAGTGACATATATTGCTTTCCAAGAGATCCAAAAGGTCAGTCTTTTACTTCCTTCCTTTACTTCCTTGTTTCAGCCATGAAAAAAATGTCAACGGTTAATTCTCTGTCTGCAAACTGGTTAACAATTGGTAGGAGAAAAAAAAATCAGGAGATATTTCCATATGTTTCTAATATGAAATCATGTAAAATATAATTAATTCCCACGTGATGGCACAGAATGCAAAGAAGGAATGCAAGTAAATAATTTCAGATTATATATTTTCAAAACTTTAGGAACAAATCTTCGCTTTTGCTTCAATTTGTGGAATTGAAAAGTGGCGTCAAGTTGGCGGCTGGCATGATTGTGCCTGCAAAACAAAATTGCCAACCCAAGATGTAATTCAATAATTCATCAAATTATGCATTATCCATCAAAGATGGGGATTGTAATGTTCTCTTTGGTCCCTAAAATATAAAATTGTATCCTACTGCCAGGCAAATTATTTGTTTCTTGAAAGTGTAACAGCAAGCAAACATGGCCAGGATACACTATAACTCCTTAGTAATGGAGCCACTGAATGAACTAAAGTGGAATTTATGGGATTTTGTTACCAACCAATCTATCCTCTGTGAGAAAATGGATTTGAAGAGCCACATAATTACAGCAATGAATTGTGCTCGAAGGAGGGAGAAAGAAGCTGAGGGAGAGACAAATAAGTGATTTGAAAAGTTGCTTGAAAGCAACAGTTATGGATATTGAAAATCTATTTCTCATCTATTTGCACAGTCTTAGAAAATGTTTTGTATCGTATGGCATAATTCTTGCAGGGCATTCAACCATACATTGGTAAACACTTGACCAGCATTGGTCAAAAGGCCTTATGAGTTAACTAGGATTGAAAAAAAAAAGCCCATTCTTCCAGGGGTATTGCTCTTTTGTTTGTATCTTCAATTCAATTCAATTTCAAATTTTATTGGTCACATACACAATCATACATGGGTACGATATGCAGTGAAATGCTTA
>JAEANM010026828.1:0-10657 GCA_017656035.1 Myanophis thanlyinensis | reverse complement strand
GTATTTCTCCATGGAAAACAATAAAAAAACAGCACAATCCCACAGTTGCTTGATTTCTTTTGAATGTATAAATAGTGATATTCCAAAATCATTTAATTAGTCTAAATAAGAAACCTAGATGTTTAATACAACACTGCTGATAGTAAAAGAAGCTGATTTAAAACCACCTTGGCTTTTATTTTTCAAAGGACCAAAGAGTATATCTGTTACTTAATGTTGCATAGTATTGACCTAAATATGGAACTATGGAATAATGAGAATTCAATTCAGTTGGGGAAGAGTGGAATTTAAACTTGAAACTGCTAGAACTGCTATTTCTGTTTTTGTTATTGAACTGATTAGCATATCATGGGAAAAAAGTGTAAGTTAGTAGTTCAGCCAGGGGATGGCACTGTTTCTTTCATTTCAATGAGTAAAACCTGTACAACAATAACAAAGACAAACTAAAATCCATGTTACCACTTAATATTATTTTTCCACCAACTTTGTGGTTAAAACAAATCTACCAAAAAGTCTCAATGTTATTTACTCACTTTTACTTCAAACTTGAAAAAAGCAGTCTTGACTTAAATAGAAGATGATTTGTATATCTATTTGGAATGTAGTTACAATTTAAGTTAAACAGTTTAACAGTTTATAGCAAGTTACTAAGAGTTGAATTAACTTCTAAACTTTATTTAGAAAGTACTATGTTTCAGATATGATGCATTTTCAAGAAATTTTAGAATTTGCCCAGCTGCCACTGTTTGTGTAGGATCAGGAGTCACTGTGAAACTTAAGTAAGCAGAATAAAGATCAAAGGGATCTTAATGCAAGTAGAAATGCCCGACTTTTCAAGAAACTTTCATCTGAGTATATGAATGCATCTTTAAATGACTAATGAAATCAGTTTTTTAACTGAGAAAATATATTCATACATTCCTTGACATGTCCATGTATTTTATTTTGTATTTTTATTATATTTCTACATATCTAGAAATTTGGAGGTTTCTATACATTCTAGTTAAGAAAACTGAATCAGCTTGAAGTGTGGTATTCATTTTGATTGCTAATTTAATACGAAAAACAAAAAGCAAATTAAAAGTTTGTTGCACATGTACTAGACTTATTAATCATTTTTGTTCACTTTAATCTTCAAAGCATTAGTTCATTATTCAGCAGAATTAGTGTATATAAATTTTGTTGATGGGAGCAGATACAATGTGAAAGGGTTAAATGAATATTTAAAATATATAGGCATCAAACATCTGCCACTATTATCACCAAAAGAGTGCTAAGTTTGCTATCAAACTTCTGAGTCAGGATCTTGTTAAAAAAAAGATATCACAATGAACCATTGCTGGATATTCCATCTGTTTTGGTTCATACTTAGAACCTTAATGACTTTCAAGTGATCTTTAGTATGTCATATTGTTGATACTAAATTCCACAATGTTTGGCGATCATATTTAGATGAGGGTTGAATCATGACAAGCAGTTTATATTCCTTTTTCAATCCATGTTCATATTCACGATATTTATAGTGCTAAAGGGAACTGGTTTTAATTTTGCTTTAAGCACATTAAGAATTCCCATCATTGTTTCAATAAAGATAAAGCAAAATAAACTAAAGCAAAGTGCAGAGAAGCTGAATTCAAATAAAATTGTTTAGTAACCAATTGAAAAACTCTGCATTAATTAGTCTATAGAGGCATAACATTAAATTGCTGCTTTTAAATAAGTGTTTCTGTCCAAAGAAGAGCTTTTTTTTTTTTTCAATAAAAGTGGGTGGGTAATTTTGTAACACAACAGCAGTGTCTAGGATTTGGGGTTTTTTTTTAACGATGATTTCTCTGTAGGACAAATAGTATATGCCCTCAAATTCAAACCTTCCTACAAATTTAGAGATAGGTATTTTGTGTAATAAATAACAGTATTACTTGGTTTACCACAGGCACCAGATTGAACATCCCACAGAAAATAGTTAAACATGCACATAAAAGCCACATTTTATATGCACATTTATAATAAAAATGTTTTTATATAATAGCAGTCATGTTTTTATATTGAGACATTATGTATGCATATAAAAGTGGCAGTTTGGAGTCATAATAGATACAAGTGAGTTACAGATACCTGAGTGTTACAAATGCTATAGTTGGTAGAAATGTTTGAGATTTTTTAAAAACAATTATAAAACTCAGTCCTAGAAAGAGGGTGCATAATATACTGGAAAATGAGTATATTTCAAGACACCTTTTTATATTTATTTTGTTTGTTTCAAGTCAATGTTGATTCTTTGTGACTGCCTTCACAGGTCCATGTAATTTTCTTGACAAGATTTTCAGAAGCGGTTAGTTGATATTCTGGGCTGAGAGTATCTGGCCCAAGGTCACCCAGCTGGTTCTGTGCCTATGGCAGGACTAGAACATTGGGCCTCCCAGTTTCTAGTCTGGTCAGTGATATGGAGACTTTCAGAGCTTTCATAATAGTAATATCTTTTGTTATTGCTGGTTATTTTTGTTTTATGCTGGTATTTGGGTTAGGATTATCTTCCTTGATCCAGGGGAAAGGAAATATGAATTTCATTATGAGCTTTGTGGCCTATTCATAATAAATTTATTAAATACTCAAAGATTCCCTGATCTAAACATTTATGAACATTTTAAATTAAAATACATGCCCGCTTAACGTTTAGGAAAATAACTGCTTAACATTTGAGAAAATAATGTTTTGTAATTTTTGTTTTATGTTGGTACTTGTTTTTAATGTAGGATTTTAGCTTCCTTGTATATAGAAATCAAAATTTTGTTCTAAAAATGTCAGAGCCATTATCTTTTCACTAAAATATTGCTGTTATGTATAATTCTCTAATTCTTTTAATAACGAAATAGATTATTTTAGTTGGATGAAATACATTTCTAGGATGAGAAATTGAAATAATTTTTCAAAATTATTTTTCCCTTTAAGTACAAAAACAATTGTGAAAAATTAGGAACTGCTTAAATCATGATTACAAGTAAACTGTTTTTAATATTATTTCTAAATGCCCTAGACCAGTGATGTCAAACTCAAGGCTCATGGGCCAGATCTGGCCAGTGGGGAGGTTAAATCTGTCCCGTGGGGCCAGCCTGGAAATATCAAAGGACCAGCCCGTGGTGCCTCTGCTGGCCAAAACGGGCAGCGCATGTGCAGGGGGGGTGTTTTTGGCCTCCCCAGCCTACAGCAACATTCTGCCGGCCAAAAACAGGCCATGCAGAGGCCCCATGAGGCCTCCGCACGGCCGGCAGAGTGCTGCAGGAGGACTGGATTACAATTATGTGGCCTCAAGTAAGTGCCCGATCTGCATAGAAAACAAGCAAAATCCTATGTTGATACAAAGTTTAATGCCAGATTTTATATACTGTAGGTCAGTGGTGGCAACCTATGGCATGTGTGCTAGAGGTGGCACTCGGAGCGCTCTCTGTGGGCATGTACGCCGTCATCCCAGCTCAGCTCCACCATGTTTCTTTGTGGCGTTTCTTGCCATCGTTTGCAGGGAAACAGAAGTTTGTGGGACTTTAAAAAAAAAGGTCAATCAATTCCAACTTCTCACAAAAGAAAAAGATCTTGCCTCCTGGATGTCAGTTGCTTTTCCTGCAGAGCTGCAGGTATTGTGATGCCCCACCAGCCAGCTGGTCTTCGTCTCTCCATTCCACGCACAGGCATAAGACTTGCAGTTTGGGATAACTTTTTTTGCCTGGAAAAGCAATCTATAATTAAACAATGGGGTATAAATTTAGAAATAAAAAGTTTACTAGAATATAAAGAATAAGTAATAAATGTTTGCCCATAATATCTGGTAGAAAAGATAGGAAAATGTTTATAGTAAAGAACTGGAAAGAATGAAGAGAAGGGAAAAAGTACATCTTGAGCCTATGTCAAACATCCACTATGACCATGGCCACCCCACCTACCCCCAGCCCTCCAAGGTCAAACATAACCCTGATGTATCTCTCAATGAAATTTGAGTTTCACACCCCTGCCCTAGAGCAACTATTCTTTTTTCTTATAAGATAGAAATATTTCTCTTCCACTATCACTTAATAAAAAAGGGATTATTTTACCTTCGGAATGTTTTGTAAGTATCATATTTTAAGAAGCAATCTCACCAAGTATTTTTTTAAAAGAAAGCATTTCAAAAGGACAAAGTACATAAATACACATTTTTTTAAAAAAGCAAAAATAACTGCCATGCCAAAATAACCTTTAAAAGAACAAATGGCAAAAAAGGCCTGAACATCATTCAATTCAGTTTGTGCATTGTATATTCCAAATCTTGAATATCAACACTGAAATCGGCTCATCCCAATTCCTAATTTGAGAAGAGAGGAGAAAGGAGAGGCAACACAAAGGATTTCCCAAAGAAACATTGAGATAGCTTCACAGAGCTGGGAGAGGAAGCGATTGTGAGATTCAGATTTTCAAGCCCTTGTTTTGGTCATGAAGTTCTTCGGGTGAGCTTTGGTTAGCCTTGTATCCCATCAGTGGAGGTGGAACAAATGATGAAAGCAACATTGTGCCTGTGAGATGCAGGCTAGAACCCTTTGTGTGTCTATTGTGACGTTGCACATACAAATGGAGTGGAGCTCACATTAGGATGCTGCCTCCATCAGTTTTCTGTAAGCCCTGGATCCTGACGATGCTCCTAAACTCAAAGATACAGAAAGCTGCATAGTTGCATGCCTGGGGTAAGGTAGAAGAGGAAGGATGTCTTAGTATGGAGGTGTCATAACATTGGGCTTTGGTCCAGCTGCGGCTACCCTACATTCCTTCCCAGTCTGTTCTGTTTATCAAGAAGTTGTATTGCTAAGTGTCAGACAAATGGACAAGCTTGATCCTTTACATAATTTTATTTCTGTTATTAGGTTGGAAGGAATTAATGATAATTATAACAGTATAACGATCATTTAATACCTTAGTGAATTTATATTGTGTCTTTGGAGACTTAAGGCAGCTTACGTGTGGATGCCGCTTAATTTTATCATGCCAGTTACAATAATGGGAAAGGGACACTTCAGATTTCTAAAATCTGAATTCATTTATATTTAAATTTTTATTTCCTTTTTGCTGCTTAACATGGCCGTATTAGAAATATCTGACATATAACACATTCAGCTTTTTGCTAAAGGTTATATGTATAAAAAAATAAAAAGAAGCACTTTATTGCTTTAAACTGAAAGGTTTTGCTTGTAATTTGTGCTAGATGCTTGTCCACAGAGGATACAAGCTATGTAAAGCAGATTTTATTTACAACACAATGCTTAAGGCCTGATAGTTGCCCCCCCCCCCCCGTTTCCCCCCCCCCCGTCCCCCTGCTGGCTTTGGTAGCTCTGTTTTCAAATCATAGAAATATAGACAACTAGATCCATATATAGCTGAACATGTTTTATTTGAAGAACTTCTGATATTTTTAATTGATGAATTAGAAACTGAAATAGAGGCAGTCCTGATACTAGAAACTTTGGTTCAATTAAACTTTCTGGCACTTAGCCAAAATGTCCATCCACTGCCTCCCCAAAACACCTTCATTGTCTTTGTCATATTTTGAACTTTATATAAGCACTTTCAATCATCTGATCTCAAAGCTTTTGGCAAACATTAATTAAGCTTCATAACAGATCTAGAAGCTAAACAAATATTGGGCCATAGGAGTTAGATTCATATTAGATGGATAAAGGAAGACAGAAAGGTTGCAATTTAACCAAGGTCTCCCAAGGAGTCAGCAGCAAGGCTAAAAGGTGTACAGTGATGGACATGGAATCTCTAATTCTCTTGACTCCTTTCCTCCCTCACTGTCCCTGGTTTCTTGATGGTATGTATGAATGATTAGGATGAAGTCGTGCAAAAATTTGAATAAGAGACAAATGCAGTAAAATACAATGGACACAGAAATCACTTGATGACAATATCACCAATAGTCTGCAGAGGGTTTAAGTTGCAGAGTACAAAATTTGAGATACTATTTTAATTATAAGCTTATTTGTAGATATATATTGGAACTATGGAATTGTGTCCACTAGGTATCAGAAAAGCTGGATTTTGTGGGAGATGGCATCACAAAAATATTTTGGGAAGTGATGCCAGGGATTGAAATGTACTTTTAATATATTTATTTGGCAAGTTTTGGCATGCATAATTAAACTTAAAAGGTTAATGGAAATCAACTCATGTCAGAAGGCAGAAGTATTATTAAATAACATTTTTATTATAAAACCTCCAAGACCTTGGCTTCTTTTATTTTCCATATGATTAATCAAAGTAAAACCAAATCATATTAAAATGTGATCTGCAACCAAATGTTTGAGTATCAAGTTGTTCAGCTTGCTATTCTATCATCCAGCCATGGATTCCTCCATAATACTCCATGTCATTCTTTCTTCCTTATTGTCAATTTCATAGAACCTGAATATTATTAGTACTTTACAATACTAAGGGTGAAGTCCTTTGTGGATCTTCTTTCCATTCTTTCTTTTGAACTGCACATATCTTTTTTTAAGAAGTATGCTTTACCTAGTTGTATGCTTTTTTTTTTTTTCAAAGTACCAAAGACCATGACTACCATTTTTAATAGTTCTGGTGAACAGAGATGCCTCTAGACCCTGAAGTCTAGATATATTATGTCTAAACTAAAAGCACATTTGATGTCATCTCCGCTCATCTGGTGATGATTACATGGGCACAGTTCTGCAATTTATTTGACAGCAGTAGCAGATTAGATTGCCACCAGCATTTTTGAGAAGGTTTCTATATTCTCAGCCTAGGCTACAGCTCAATAATTCTCTGATGATCTCCTACCCAAGTATTAACCATTGCTTTTGAGCTCTGACATAACTAATCACGTTCTGAGACAAATTAGACTTGGTCCTTTTTCACAGAGTGAATGAGCACTATTTCCTAAAGTCTTTCCTAAACAAATATATTTATATAGGGGGTTTAAGCTTCTTAAGGACTGAAATTCACTCCTCAAGAACTGCAGTTAAAAAAGATGTTGGTATTCTATAACTGTCTAATATCTCAAAGGGCTATATGAGTGAAAACTAAGTTTAATTAAGTCATCAGGGATGAAGAACGCAACCTGTATTAGGTAAAGGTAAAGGTTCCCCTTGCACATATGTGCTAATAGTTCCCCGACTCTAGGGGGCGGTGCTCATCTCCGTTTCTAAGCTGAAGAGCCAGTGCCGTCTTATGATGATTCCGTGGTCATGTGGCTGACATGACTAAACACCAAGGTGGTCCCTATTTTTCTATTTGCATTTTTACATGTGTTTGAACTGCTAGGTTGGCAGAAGCTGGGGGAAGTAACAGGAGCTCACTCCATTACGTGGTGCTACGGATTTGAACTGCCAACATTTCTGATCAACAAACTCAGCATCTTAGCCACTGAGCCATCTTGTCCCCTTTATTAATACTAACCTGTATTAGATTTCTTTAATTCAACCATATCTGTAGGATCACAATTACTCCCATCATAGGTTTTTAGCATGTGTTACGTGTGAAAACAGACAAACATTACTTTGAGACCTGCCTCTCTTTCCTTGTTATATATTTATAGTATTTACTCCCTTTATTTATTTTATGTTTTACAATTAAGGCAACAAGCTATTTCCGTTGTATATAACAATCTGTTTTATAGTCGGTTCTGAACTGCATGTTATGGGTGTCCTTGCATATAATATTGTGAAGTTTATGCTTCCAAAATGCAAAAAATAATTGTGTGAAAAAGCCCACATAACTGTAGGAATTCTCAGAAAATCAGGTCAGTGGCAATTTCCTATTGACTGCAAACACTATGGCAAACCTGGGTTTATTGTTTTGTAATGTGTGAAATGGCCCTAACATGCTAATTAAAATGTTCTCTCCAGTTTCTATTCAAAATCATAAGGGAATAACAAAGCACTTGATGCAGGCTGTTCTTTGACAGTGCTGTTTTCCCACTTGCCTCTAATTACACTGTTAACTAAATACAGAAATTTGAAGGGGAGGGGAAGGAGAGATTTTGATTAATGATAATGACATCATCAGGGCAACTGCAATTTAAAAAAAAGGAAGACTTCAGCAATGATCTTGGGTAGTCATCTAAATTTATTCTACGTGGGCTTGAAATCGTATAGAAAAAGTTAAAAGGAACGAAAAATTAAGTTGTGAAGTTAATTGACTGTTCTGATCTAATTGGTCAGAACTATTATTGAATTCCTGATAGAGAACTTTCACATTCCCTTCTGCTGAAGATTGTAGCGATTCAATCTGGATGTAAAACATGCATTCTGTATGGCTCTATGTGCAAAGCATATGTTCTTCCACTGAGCCATCTGATGATGTATTTATGGGTTATTCAGTTCCATAGAGAAACAAGACACCTAGTAGCAATCTTGTAAGTCCTGAAAGTGCACTCAGGAAATCAAATCTTAAAAGTAGTTAATGCAACAAAAAAACTCCTAAGCAGTTCCTCAAAATTAAGGAGAGCGAGTGGAATTTAACCAAAAATTAATCTAGTTCTCCTTTGACTTGGTAGTACAGCAATGTCAAGAGCTATGATGTTGATGAAGCTCTTTTCTTCAGAATTCATTTTTGTATGGAGAAGAACAAACCTCACATGCCTTTCCCAAATCAAGGAATGTACTGGCTCTATTGGGAATCATAAAGGGAAAACACAATTTTTGGGTGAGGTGGATTGGCTTATAGGTATGGTTTTGCAATGATAATGCAAAAGTCTATGGAAGCGCCTTATTTGTTCATAAATATTTTCAAAAACAAGGGTATTTTGAAAATAAACAAGGCTAACTGGCTGGCCATTTTTTCCTCTCCTCTGAATTTTGAACTGGGAAATCACATGCAGAGTTCTTTAGCTGTGTAATTGTTTTACATGTTGCCTCTCTAACAATTATCATGTGAAATGCAGGGATGTCATAGAGAATAGTGGTTTGAGAACGAATCAGATGAGCTGGTAAAGTCCATGGAAGTTGATTTCAAACATTTTCCAGGAAACTAAAACTTCATCAAATAACAGATTGGTTTCTGGCAGTGTAATGACTCCTTTGTACAGTGATACAACAGCACATCCCTTCCAGTTGATATCACTCTTCACTTTCCAAATGAATGTGAATTGTAGCTTCTGATTAGCCCAGCAACCGTGTGAATGTCAATCTAAGTTTTGCAAAGACTGGTTAATATTCTGTATGTGAGGGGTATTTTGTATTATGCAGATGAGACTCCTGTTCATCCAGCTGATCAGGACACTGTGTGAGTGTGTGAGTGTATCTAAGCTTCCCTGTAATTACACTGCGCACAATCAACTTTGACATCCTTCTCTCTTCAATGCGCTGCATCTCATTATTGCAGCCTTCCCATGGAATGTGTGAAACTTTTTGACCAGGCCATAGCAATTGAAGTAAACACTCTTTGGTCTTGAGTTGGCACGAAGCCAGGAAAGCTACGTGGTCAGAGCTGGAAAATGGCCACAAACGGCTGCTCAGTGTTTGGCACGATCAAGCCTTCAAAAGAAAGCAGGTGCCCTCCTGGCATTTTATAAAGAGAGTCATTTCTGAATGCAAGAGACTTGTATTTTGCATATTAGCATGAGTGCCAATATAAACCCAGCTGTGTGCAACATAAAGTGAAATATATATTTCAAAAACTAGGACACAGCTTTTCTATGGAATAATCGCAAAACATTTGCATATGGATAAGCAATTTCTCTTTTAAATGTTGGCTTTTCTTTGTTTGGAGAAATTTCCCTCCCTCCCTCCTCATGTTTTCCATCATAAACATGGTAAATGTTTTAATGTTTATCCAAGGTGGCAATAGAATTGCCTGGACATATCTGAGCATAATGTAGGCAGGTGCACTGCAAGTTGAAGCACTAAATGCCTAAAGCGGCATCTCTACAAGGCTGCTTTTGGTACTATCCCACACCCATTCCATCCTAGGTTTGATCATCCAATCTGAAGAAAGACATTCTTTGTCTTGAACGGAGTGCAATTAATTTTAGGATTCACTTCCATTATGTTTCCACTGGGACACTGAAAAGTAAAAGGGGCAGAATTATTTATTTACCAAAATTGCATGCCACCGATCTCATCAAGGCAACTCTAGGTGTCTTACGGAATAATATAAATAGGATCCTCTTACCTGCCAGAGCTACATAGAAAAAAAGGTGTGCTGATATTCTTGTAGGACTCCTATGTGGACAACCCAGATCCCTGAATCCCACATCTCTGTTCTCCTTAAAAGGAGAATAATGGGGCAGACTTGTCTATAGTTGCTGTGCCTACATGTACTTGATACAAGTGGTATTACAGTGGCTTTTGTTGTAGCATGCATTGCACGTTCATTGTAACCATAAATTAACATAAGTGGATATTCTTTAACCTACTTTTTGTTAAAAGGAAGGGATACTCCTCCCAGACTCAGTTGTTGCTCTTCTTATTGGTGCCTACCTGTTCGCCAGCTTCTTCCTCTGACCAATACAAACAACAATGAACATTTTATTTATTTAATTCATTTATTTATTTATTTAATTCAATTTATATACCGCCCCCTCTCCAGCAGGACTCGGGGCAGTTCACAGCCAATAAAAACAGACATCATCAATACAATAATACAGTTAAGAAACAATTAAAATAATTAAACAATGGCC
>JAEANM010026827.1:0-10657 GCA_017656035.1 Myanophis thanlyinensis | reverse complement strand
CTTCCTTCCTCCCTCTCTTCTCTTCTTTTTCCTTCCCTCTTCATTCTCCTTTTTCTTCCTTCTCCTCTTTCCTTCTTTTTCTTTGTCTTCCCTCTTTCCCTTTCTCCTTTCCTGTCCCTTCTTGCATGCTCAAATGCAAAAGGGAAAACATTTCTCTATTTGTTTTGTTTTTAGTTTGTTTTGCCAGTGAAAATGGAGTTGGGAGACCCGTCCCTGGTCCTCCTGAGCTCCATTTTTGCTGGCGCAGGTACCTCTGGCTGATCCTTCACTGTTTCCAGGATGGATCTAACATCCCGCGGGCCAGCTCCGGCTTCCGGGCCTTGAGTTTGACACCCTGATATATACCAATGATACACCATTTAAAAATTATTTGAGATAAATAAATAAATAAAAAATTAACAACTTCAATAAAACACCTTAGTTTTTGCAAGGGATTCGTATATGGGAGATACACATACACACGCACAAGAGCACATGCACAAAGGGCACATTGTTATTTTGTTTAATACACACACATTCACATATACTTTGTGTATACATATATATTGTATGTGTGTTTGTTGAACAAAACTATAGCTATTCTAATTCTTCTAGAAAGAAGTTCAACAGAAAAAAAATTTACTTCTTCTTTATGGAGATTCTCAGTCATCCAGGTCATGGTTGTCCCAAATGTACTTCTGTTCTGTTCTGTTCTGTTCTGTTCTGTTCTGCTCTGCTCTGCTCTATTCTATTCTATGTGAATAGAAAAAAGGGAAATAGGAGGAAATACCACAGACAAGACAATGGTCAGAAAAGTGGCAGCTGAGCCTGCAAAAGGAAGAGGGATTTTCTAGAGCTGTAAAGATGAGGGCGAGATATGTACTTTCATACTTCAGGATTCTGTTAATATAAACTTACAATAAAAGTTAGAACTAATACTTCTGGCTATGCTTCTCTATGCACCTCAAGAGGGTGACAGCTGGAGGTGGTTACTGTCATCCAGCTGAACATGAGGCAGCACTGTGAGACAACTGCTAGAAGGGATAATGCAGTTCTGGCCTACATTAAAAGAAGCATTATGTCAAAGATGAGCACAATCTTCTCTATTCTGCATTGATAAGAACACATTGAAATACTATATAATGTCCAGAAACATATTCTGGAAATTCTGGTTTAAATAGTTTCAGAGGACAATAAAGATAATTATTTGAGAAACCACCTGTTTTTACCCATCTGGGGTATTCAGGCAGAGTGAGTATTGTCCGGGACCCAACAATTAAATATTGCCATCTTATGGGACTGAGGAAGTATGTCTTCTCTTTCACAGTTCCTGTCGTCTGGAACAGCATCTCACTGGAAATATGCATGATTCCCATTCTCTTTGACTTGTGGAAGTCTCCTGAGATCTGTTTTTTATCCCCTTTTGAGTTTTACTTCCATGTTGGGAGGGTGTGTGTTTTCTGTTGGGACAGTCATGTGATGTTTAAGTTGTGTTTTTAATATATGCATTGGACTGAATGTATGCCGTCTTCTTGGAGTTGGGCAACCTTAACAAATAAACCAACCAACCAAACAAATAAATAAAATAACAGACACACAAGGACACACTCTATGAGGCCAGTTTGTAAGAATTGGAGATGTTTTAGGCTAATGAAAAAAGCTTGAGTGGAAACATTATATCATCATTCAGATACATTAAAAGATCTTGTAGGGAAGATGGTCAGATTTTTTTTCTGCTGCCATAAAACCAGACACCAAAAATATTGGATATAGGTTGCAACTATTAATTTTGTTTAAATATAGGAGGAAATTACCTAATAGTAACATCTGTACAACTGTAGAACTAATCCAGTACAGAATTTGCAGATTCTCAATTCTGGAAGTGCTTAAGAAGAGACTGAACTGCTACCACTTACAGATAGTTTTAGTTGGTTTTCCTGCACATTGCAGATGGTTGGTCTAGATAATGGTACCTTCCAACTCCATAGTTCTGTGATTCTACATAAAAATGTTAATCTACTGAGGTTGTATGTATTAACTGAGTAAATACAGAAAATGAAGCACAGTTTCTGAGATTCCTCAAATTATTTCTCCTAGGTCCCCTTTGATTACAGATGAGATGACAACCAGAGGAATACAATTAGGGAATGTAGAGGATTCGGAACAGTGATTTTGCCAAGAAAACAAAGTTGGAAAGAACCATCTGGCTGGAGAATTGGTTGCAGGAATTAAGTGAAAAATGTTTAGGGTTAGGTTTGTATTTGATGTATATTTGATGCATTTTTATTTTTATTCAACATTTACCCTTCTTGCCATGTTCTTTGCTTTTCTGCCCAGTCTTCCAGCAACACTGAAACTAATACATGTCCTTTTTAAGCAAATAATAGTAATAATAATAATAATAATAATAATGTGCTGGTGAAATCTGGAGCCATGGAAAATACAGGTTCTATAGATAAAAATCAGTATTATATAAAAAGAATAATGAAACAACTTATAACTTATAAAGAAGATTCTAACACAGTGTTCATACTGGAGTACTTGATAACAACTTGAAAATGAAGTGCCTTGGAAAACACAAATAATTTCAAAAGGCCATTGCCAAGACCTGAATCCAAATTTTTGCTATCCTAAATAATTCTTAACTGTATTCTGAAGCAGTGTTGTTTGTAAAATACAATTCATTTTTTGCACACAAAATTACTATGGTTACATTGGTTTGAGACATAGTTGTACATTGCCAAGAGTCACTAAGTCAATGAGCTGGGCAGAATTTAAATCTGATAAATGGATTAATAAATTTGATCAGATTTAGTCATCTAATCTATGCTCCAATCATTTCATGTTCATCAACTCTCTGTCATCCGGGAAATTGGTGGAGTTAAAATAAATAGAATCAGCAATCCTAGTCAATTCTTATTTCCTAAAATAAATTAGGGGTGCAATATATATGGTATAATATAGATGGTCAATTCACGAATAATTTTCCCAAGTATAGCTAATTTCTGGAGTTTGGGGTCTTTTCTAGAGAGGTTCCAAGTTGCTATTAGTTATATGCTCACTAAATAACTGTCTATCTATGCCAAGAGAGCTATATAAGGTCTTCCACTCATAGGTCATCCAATACCAAATTAGATGTATGATTTGTGAAGTGTGTATGGACAGAAGTATACTGAATCAGTCTCATGACTTTGATGCCAGCCACGATGTCTTGAGAAATAACCAGTAACACAAATTCAGGTCCTAAAAGTCAATCAGCTGCCAAGATGTTTTCAACATTAACCTCTAAGAGTTGTTAAGCAAATGAATGGAAAAGAATCAAAATAATCCTACAGATCCTAAAGGTTACAATAAGTAGATTTGATTTGAATAGTTTATCCAGTGACCAAGATGGTATCTTCTAGCATTTGATGATTCTCCTCCATTTACTCACTCTTCTAAAAACTAGATAAAGAAGTCCTGATGCGGCAAGGTTCCTGACTGCCTATTTGATCACCTATTCTGATGGGATTAAATTCTACAAAGGTTTGATTAATTTACATGGCATTCACTAAAATCTTTTGGGGAGGACAACAGAAATACTGAGCAAAATGGTTTTGGTCTCCTTAACCAGCCCTTTTAGTATGTCAATCCACATTTAAAGCTCCCTCTTATAACTCTGCAAGGGTTATGTACATACAAACAGAAATGGGAGGGCAGTCCATGCCACCAGAGATTGTGTTTCCTTTTAGATTCTCCTCAAAGAAACAGTTGTGAAGAAACCATTCAAATGTTTACGTATCCTTATTCAGTTTCTCTGAATCTCAAGAGTCTCAATGCCCATGGGAAGCACAAGAAAATGGTGGGACACCCACCCACCAGTGGTGGAATTCAATTTTTTTTACTACCAGTTCTGTGGGAGGGGCTGGGGAGGTCATGTGACTGGGTGGGCAGGGTAATAAAGATTAGGCTAGAAACAACACCAGAATGTTTTTTTCCTGCCTTCCTTACAGGATTAACCCTGTAAAGTGGAATAAAAAACAAAAGGAGATTTCTTCTAACAACCGGTTTTCCAAACTGCTTAGAAAATTTACTATTGGTTCTAGCGAACCTGCTAGAAGCTGCTGAATTTCACCTCTGCCACCCACTACTGTTTTGTACAATTCCCAAAATCATATAACTATCTCCCCGACAGACATTTATTCTGCTTCTGCCTGCAGAAGAGAGGTTTTCTGGACCAATTAATCCCAAAAGATACTATTTAAGAAGCAATACATATTGATAAACCAATCTATTCCTGCAATCCTATGTACATTTATGCAATGTCCTTTGAGACAATTATATCTGGTATTATGTCAGCATGCTGGTATCATCTGAATTGGCATAGGTCCACAGTTATGTAGATTGTGACCTGGCCCGAAATGAATTGATAAGCGAATCCCACTACTGGAGTTTTTAAGGGAAAAATTTCAGAGACAAGGAAGCCAGTGATACTGAATAAGTTGGAACACTAAATTGAACTGAGTTATACCCACCCACAAACAAAACAAAACATATCTACTCTTGTATTTCCTTTCTTGTCAAATGCTATCAGGAAGGGCTTCCTTTTCCACCCCCCCAACATCTGTGATCTCAGCTCATTCCCCCTCCCCATTTCCTTTGGGGCTTAGAAACTAAAACCTGGGATGATCAGAGGCCAGGGTTGTGTTCCATCAAAATGTGCACAGTATTGGGAAAATTAAGTTTAAAAAGTTTTCCTCAATCAGTTAGATCTCTGCATCCTGATATAGAAGATTAAAGTTTTTATCACATAAATATTGTTGAAAGAATAGCTATATACAGTAATCTAATAATTCAAAAAGTATTTTAAAAGAGGTTTCCATTATTTCTTAAACTTCCCACATCTTTGTAGTAAATCACACCAATTGTATTTTTTCCTCAGCCGTCTGATTTATTTTCCTAATTTATAAAGGGAATATATCTAGACGATACCTTGCTCTTTGTAGCAGATAAAACAAAAAAACATAAAAGGAGTCAAGCAACATTAAAAGGCATCTATAAAAAATCTAAAAATATCAACATACATAGCAAGTGCGTGTTTGAGGAGTTTCAACATTTACATCATACATTAAATGTTTCAAAAATTATATTCTCAAAGCCCCAGAATATTATATGTAACATTTTTAGAATAAGCACAGCACAATAATTTTAAAAATATGGTAACATCTGAAAATTGTCTGTCTTGCTTTTTAATACCAGTACCTCTAATGACCTAATTCATTGTTGTATTATTTATTCATTAGGAAAGTGACACTGAAATGTTTCTTCCTGATTAAGATTATTTTTCTTTAATGAGAATGTTTAAATGTTCTGATAGGAAACTCTTATTTATTTTTAAGAACAAAGCAGTTTTGTGTTTGTGTTAGATTCCCCATGTAATGATATTCAACAACTAAACTGTCTTTTGGATCAAGAAACATGCTCCAGATAAATTTCTAAAAATAACAGTGGACCTTCTGATAATAAAAACTAACTCTATTAGAACTTTATTTTTTTTCTTTCATTACATGACCATCAAAGAACATAGTGGCTGGACACCATCAAAGCTGACACCAGCCTGAGCATAGAAAAACTCAAAGAACTAGTAGAAGATCGGAAGATCTGGCCCATAGAATTGCCAAGAGTCGGACACGATTGAATGGATATCATCATTATCTTCATAACCATCATCATGCATAAAGTTATATTTATTTGATTAAAAGTGAATAAGGTCACACTGTAATAAATACCTGTGTTTGATAATATGGTCACATGACTTCTTCAACAAATATTCAGATTTTTATTTGACAATAATGAATATTATTAAATTAATGGAAAAACTCTATTATCAGTGATATATGAGTATGTGATATATATGAGTATGTGATATGTCACCATATATTGAAAACTAATACTTATAGAAACAGCAAAGCAAAGAGCCATAATTGGCATGAGCCAGTTCAATTGACACATTCTAATATTGTGAGGATTACTGTTCCTTACACAGACTGGTAGTTGCCCAAAACTGACAGTATCTGAAGCAAGAAACCCAGGGATGTCAGAAAAACAGAAGTTTCATTGGGAGACCTTCCTCTTCTGAATACACATTGTAGGATTTCATGCACATAGTAAAAAGGAGACGTTTCTTGTATCATCATTCTGACAATTAGTACGTCCGCCAGCCAAGATCATTAATGCAGATGGTGGCAACATGAGGTCCATGAACTCCAATGGACCCACAGATTCCACTTTGGTTCCCATCGAGATTCTTGCCTTTTAAGATACTCGCAGTTAAAATATAATTGGGAAATAGGCATTCTGCAAAACAGAGTAACAATGTGTAGCATATCTTTATTTTCAAGAATGAAAAATAATATTCTCAGTAGAATAGAATTAGAATTAGAATAGAGCTGGAAGAGACCTTTGATGTCTTCTAGTCTAGCCCTCTGCTCAAGCACGAGAACTTATATCATCTCAGGCAAGTGACTGTCCAGTGTCTTCTTAAAAACCTCCAGTGATGGAGCACCCATGATTTCTGGAGGCAAGCTGTTCCACTGGATAATTGTCCTCACTGTTAGGAAGTTTCTCCTTTATTCCAACTCTTTGATTAGTTTCCAACCATTATTTCTTGTCCTGCCTTCTGGTGCTTTGGAGAATAAATTGACTCCCTCCTATTTGTGACAACCCCTCAAATACTGGAATACTGCTATCATATCACCCCTAGTCTTTCTTTTCTTCAGACTAGCCAAACCCAATTCCTGCAGCTATTCTTCATATGGTTTTGTCTTCAGGCCTTTGATCATCTTAGTTTTTCTTCTTTGAACTTTTTCCAAAGTCTCAACATTTTTGGGGGGGAGTACGGTGACCAAAATTGGTTGCAGTATTTCAGATGTGGTCTTAAAGTGACACTAATACTTTACATGATATTAATTCTATGCCTCTGTTTATACAACCCAGGATTGTATTAGCTTTTTCGGTGGCTTCTGCACATTGCTGGCTCATATTCAAATAATCATCCACTAAGACTCCCAGGTCCCTCTCACAATTACTGTTTTTGAGTTAGGTCTTGCCTAATCTGTACTTATACCTTTGGTTTTTCTTGCCTAAATGTAAAGCTTTGCTTTTCTTGACATTAAAATTCATTTTGTTGAATAGGGCCCATTGTTCAAGTGTGTCAAGATCTTTTTGGATCCTGAATTTGTCTTCTGGGGTGTTGGATATTCCTGCCAGTTTAGTATCATCTGCAAATTTGATGAGTTCCCCTTCTATTCCCTCATCTAAGTCATTTGTGAAGCTATTGAAAAGTACTGGTCCTAAGATGGAGCCTTGTAGTACCCCACTGCTTACTTCTCTCCATGTGGATATAGTACCATTAAGGACTATTTGTTGAATAGTTTGTCAGCCAGCTACAAATCCATCTGTTGGTGATGTTATCTATTCTACATTTTTCTAGCTTACTAAGAAATAGATTGTGCTGTACTTTGTCAAATGCCTTACTGAAATCTAAGGATATTATGTCCACAGCATTTCACTGGTCTACTAATTTAGTGAATTTATCAAATAATGAAATAAGATTAGTTTAGCATGATCTGTTTTTAACAAACCCACTTGGCTACTAGTTATAACTTTATTTGCTTCTAGTTGTTCACATATCTGTTTTTTTATTATCTTTTCCAGGATCTTCCCAGGTATTGAGGTTAGACTGATTGGTCTGTAGTTTCCTGGATCTGTTTTTCCCCCTTTTTTTGAAGATGGGAACCACATCAGCTCTCTTCCAATCCTCAGGTACTTCCTCTGTGCTCCAGGATTTCTGGTACAATGGTTCTGAGATAACATCTGCCAGTTCCTTTAGAACTCTGGGGTGTAAGCTGTCAGGTCCTGATGATTTATATTCATCAAGGTCAGATAGGTATTCTATTACCATTTTCTTGCTTATTTTAATTTTTCTTTCTGATTTGTCTTTTTACAGTAGCTCTTTTGGGACATTAGTCTATATTTTCTTTTTGCATGAAGACTGATGAAAAGAATGTTAAGCAGCTCTGCTTTTTCCCTACTGCCTGATACTTCCTTGCCATCTTCTCTTTTCAGTGGACCTACTGTTTCCTTGACTTTTTTGTTATTAATGTGTTGAAAGAAACTTTTTTTTAATTATCTTTGACTTTTGTAGCTTGCCTTAGTTCATTCTGAGCCTTTGATTTCCTGACTTCATCTTTGCATGCTCTGGCTATCTGCTAATAATCAGCCTTAATTATGTGTCCCTCTTTC
This sequence comes from Myanophis thanlyinensis, assembly GCA_017656035.1. Taxonomy (NCBI): domain Eukaryota; kingdom Metazoa; phylum Chordata; class Lepidosauria; order Squamata; family Homalopsidae; genus Myanophis; species Myanophis thanlyinensis. The sequence continues at coordinate 2,395 of JAEANM010026827.1, read as the reverse complement.
CATTTTCTGTGCTTGTTCTTTTTGTCTTTCAGTTTGTCAGAGAGATATTTGTTGAACCATCATGGTTTCTTCTTGAATTTCTTGTTTTTCTTTTCAATGGCATTGCACTGGACTGGGCTTTTATGATTGCTTTTTTCAAAGTTTCCCATGCTTCTTGAGTTATTTTTCCCTTTAGGATTTTCTCCATGGAATCTTTCCAAGGTTCACTCTGAATTTGTTAAAATCAACTCTTTTAAAGTTTAAGACACTGGTTGGATTATTTTCTATTGATTGTTTGCATTATATTGAATTCCAGCATGACGTGGTCACTTTCACAACAAAGTTCCGGCAACTTCAACTCCCTCTATCATTTCTTCTCTATTAGTAAGAATTAGGTCCAGTATAACTTTACTTCAAATTCAAATTCAAATTCAAATTCCCTCCTCTACCTTTTGGATGATAAAGTTGTTAGCTAGGTTGGTTAGGAATCTATTTGATCTCCCACTCACTGCAGAGTTAGTCTCCCAGTCTCCCATATCAATTGATATCTGGATAGTTAAAGTCTCCCATTACTACTGTAGTATGCTTCCTACATACATTTGTTAACTGGTTGGAAAGAGTTCATCTATTTTTTCTGATTGATTGGGTGGCCTGTAATATACAATTAGGGCAATATCACTCTCCCCCACCCATATACATTCTGGAGGGATTTCATCTCTGATCATGTGCATTTCTGTAGATATGTGGTGATCTCTCATATATAATGCAACTCCACATCCTCTTTTGGTTGATCCGCTTCTTTTGAACAATTTGTATCCATCCATCAGTTATGGGTTTCATCCCACCACGTTTCCGTAATGGCAACTATGTCATAACTACCCTTGTGTACTATTGCTGCTAGTTCACCCTGTTTGTTCCCCAAGCTTTGAGCATTCGTATGTAAACATTTAAGACCATTATGCCTGTCCATGGGTATGTTTCCTGCATCTCCTAACTGTTGTTTGAGTTTTTCTTTTTTCTCATCACTCCCTACCTCATTGTATGATTTGTTTTCTTAGGATTTATGGTTGGTTTTATGTTCTAAAGATTCTAAAGATTGGTGACCCTTCCTCCTCAATTTTAGTTTCAGATGAGCCGGACCAGTCTTTATTTCAAAATGAATTGATCCTTCCAGGATTTTAAAAAAGAAAAGGCAACAGTGACCATTGTAAATGCAAAAGACAAACTTACCTGTTGTTTTCTGATAAATGAGTATTTTATAGAGCTATGAAAGTCCAGCTCCAGATTATTTTGTTTTCTCCCAAGAAACTGTTAATCTGCATGTTTGGGATTGGTTCATCTATATTTTAATCTTACCCATTAATACCTAATTCCAAACTCCTATACTAAATTTTCCAAATGATTAAAAAAAACCTAATTCATTAAAATAATAGGACTTTTAATGCAACATGATGCTGGTACTCACACGAGCTCCTTTTTCTGGAAAACATTCACAGCCCCCACTGCAGTCTCTCCCTGCACATGGTCCAGTATAGGACTTTCCTCCCTGAAAAACATGAGACACATTCAAAAGTTCAATAAAACTTACAATAGGGGAAAAAAATTAAAAACACAACTGAAACAGGAATAGATTTAAATGACAGCATACAAATACAGGTAGTCCACAATTTACAACCACAATTGAGCCCAAAATTTATGTTGCTGAGTGAGAAATATGTTATGTGAGCTTTGCCCCATTATGACTTTTCTTGCCATACTTGTTAAGTGAATCACTGCAATTGTTAAATTAGTAACATAGTTGTTAAGTGAATCTGGCTTCCCCAATTGACTTTGTTTGTCAAAAGGTCACAAAAGGGGATCATATGACCCCAGGACACTGCATCTGCCATAAATATGAACCAATTGTCAAGCATCTGAATGTAAATCATGTGACCCTTAGTCTGGTCTGGTTCACCAGCTTTGATGGAAATAGATGCTGCCCAGACGCCTGTTTAGCAGTCAGATCCAGGAGGATAAGCCACTCTAATTCTGCCCTTCAAGGAGACAGCCAACTTGAAAAATGGTTTCAAAATAAAGCAGCACTTCAAACATCTGCACAGTCACAGTACCAAAAATGGATGCACTTAGAGCAATCTTTACACAAATATACGGTAAACAGATATCACTACTTTGATATCAACAAATCTTATTAGCAAACCTCATATTTTTGAAGCTCTGGGATACAATTAGCTACCACAAGAAGAGCTCTGCTAGATCACCTGCAATATTCTTTGTCACCCAGCTGATCAGATGTAACCAGGAAACCTACGGACATAGTCAGGAGGGCAAAAAGATGTTTTTGCCACTAACTGTGCTGTGTTGCCTGTGGTTCAGGAGGTAAGTAACTATTTTTATTTATTTATTTATCATATTTATA
>JAEANM010026826.1:0-10657 GCA_017656035.1 Myanophis thanlyinensis | reverse complement strand
GATCAAAATCAATGTCAAACTGGCCAAAACACTCAATTTCAGTGGGGGTTGCATATTTTTGAACACAACTGTAGATCTTCTTTTTGGAGGGTTCTAATTATTGATTCACCTCACGGCAGTGGCACCCACAGCCCCATCGAGCAAGAGCACGTTATTGGCCCACCACTTCTGTGGCCGCTTGCTACCACTCGCACACATCGTCCCATATGCCTTCCGGAAAGCCCTCTGCAGCCAATAACACAGCTCCAGATCACCCCCAGAGCTCTATTATTGGTTGCAGAAGGCTTTCCGGAAGGCAAAATGGAGGCTGGGACGATGGATGCGAGTGGTGACAAGCGGCAGCAGTAGAAGCGGCCACAGAAAAAGATGAGGCAGGTGTCGGGGTGTATGAGGCCTGGTAAGTAGGGAAGCTCCACCTCCCCATCCCCACCCTAGCTTATTTTTTACATGTGTGCCTTACCCCACCCCTTGCATCCCAAGGTGGGCAGGCTCTTAATTAGGGCTAATTTTGTAGGTGGGGCATTTCATTGCATGGGCTCAAAAATGTGATAGGGCATCTTTTGGGAGAAACAGGGTAGCAAAAATGCAAAACACACACAAAAAATCCTATCTACAGAATAAAGATAGGAAAAGGTAGAAGAAAAAAAGGAGAGGAACAAAATAGGGATGAGAAGAGACAAGGAAAAGAGCTGACTTGACAGGGAAGGAAAAGAATGAGAGAACCTTAGATGTTAACAGGAAAAATGTTAAAGTTCCGCAGGCAAGCAGCATCTACTTTTTAACTATATCTGCAGCTTCCTACCCATGTGCTTATTTTTAATAGCATATTCTGTTTTTCTCAATTAAGCTAAGACTCCCTGAAAAATTTGCAAGTGTTATTATGGAAGTAAGGTGGCAAGGATTGTCTTCTAGTAATTGCAAAATCTTTCCTCCACCCAGGATTCGTGCTGTCTCTCCACACTTTGATGACATGCACAGCAATACTGCTTCTACTATCAACTTTGTTATCTCCCAGGTAGCCAGTGGGGATATCAATACTAGTATCCAAGCTCTTGCACAGGTAAGTGGTGTTCCTTGTAGATGACGGCAACATAGGGCTCCTAAGGATCACCAGGTATTAAAAGGATACCGTTTAACAGACCAACAAATTATTTGCGAGAGTGATGAGTTGCACATTTGGTGGAGCTGAGTGTCAGGTGACACAGGCACCACTCTGAAATGTCTTGATGAACATAACAAAGTGCACAGGGGCCATCTGACTCGCAGTTCTCAAAAAGAACATAAGTGAACAAAATATCAACATAATATGAACCAAAAATTCAGGAAATGGAGGAGGAATTAGAAGGAGCAGAGGAAAGAATAGAAGGGATAAATCAACAATTGATACAAGCGTATGAAGATTGTGTGTGTGTGGGGGGGGAAATAACTCTTGAAAAGGAGAGAACATCCCCCAGGGTCCATTTAATCTCACTCCAACTGCTTCAGTGACTCCATCCAGCCACCTCATTCTCTGCCGTCCCTTTCTTCTTTTGCCCTCAAATCATTCCCAGCATTAGGCTCTTCTCCAATGAGTCCTTCCTTCTCGTTAGTATTTGAGTTACATCTTCAGGATCTGGCCTTCTAAAGGTCAGCTCCCTTTGATCCCTTCAGGATCTGGCAGTCAGGGTTGATCTCCTCTAGGACTGACTGGATTGATAGCCTTGCAGTCCAAGGGACTCTCAGGAGTCTTTTGCAGCACCATAGTTCAAAGGCCTCATTCTTTGGCGCTCAGCCTTAAATTGATTGGTGCCTTGGAAATGGAACAAACACTGGAGTGGATGATGAGGTTCTTTGTTTACCAAATCCAGGAACTCCTTTTTCATTATATTTTATTCATTTCTCTCTGGCCTCTAGTTTTAGGATAAGATTTCATGAGCCTCAGTCTAGCGATGGGTCTGAACTTGAGGTTTACTGCAGAGTAACAATCATTTTTACTTTGCTGTCTTCAAAAGGAGGGATAACTCTTTCTCAGATGTTCCAAACAGCATAGGAAATTTTATACAAAAAACTTTCTTACTTTATGGAAAAGAAGGGAATACTTGGGGGTGAATTCACATTTTCATCATGCATTCCCCTAGGGCTAACAATTACTGCAGTAGCAGGAAAAAAAATGAATTATACATTTTTGTACTAACATGCATATTTGAGACCAGTTCTTTGAAGTGTGAAAGCTGCAGAATTTGTTAAAAGAGATAATGCAGGAATAAGTAACTTTTGCTGACACTGCACATCTGATGTTTGGTCTAATATTCTAAGATTGTGAACAAAGTGATGGGTTCTTAGAAAATTGAAATAGAATAGTAGAATGGGAAAATAGTTAAGAAGAGAGATTGGTGATAGTTTTTGCAGCTAGTCTATGCCAATGTCTTGAATACTCTGCTGCATGAAGAAACACAATTATTATGTCTATATACAGATTGATGAGGTTCTAAGACAAGAAGATAAAGCCGAAGCAATGTCTGGCCACATAGACCAGTTCTTAGTAGCTACATTCATGCAGCTCCGACTCATTTATAATACTCATATGGCTGATGAGAAACTGGACAAGGATGAAATCGTCAAGTTGTACAGTTGCATCATCGGAAACATGATTTCAGTAAGAGTTCTTCATTTATTTCCTTTGCCACTATAAAATGAGAAAAAAAGAGTCAAAAATTGGTCAGGTGTAATATTCTTTTATTTATTATTTATTTTATGTAAATTTTATTATTTTATTCTAGAACAGATATACATTTATCTAAAAAGTAAAATATACTGCACATCAAGCAACCTTAACTGGTTGCTTGGTACATAGTAGGCCAAGCTGCATGTTTTTTACTCATCATCTTCCTGAATTTCGAAAGTTACCCCAAAAAAATTCACAAACTTAAGAGTTTCTAGAAGCCTGATTAAATTTTAAAAATATAATGTTTGTCTACTGTTTGAAAAAAAAGATAGTTTTTATTTAATAAAATGGAGGCCACAATGTAGTATTTTATCTTGTTTGATGTGTTAGAGTTGAATGATCTAGATATTTTACCCATTTTAATATTTTAATTCTTGAAGTGCTATTTTCAGGGATGAGTAAATGCAGCTCCCCAAATATCTAAGTGCTGTTCTTATATCCTTTTCTAATCTGCTGCAGTTTTCAGCTGCAGTGTCAATCATCTGACATCAACATTCTTTAAAGTACAAACCATGCCTTTAAGAGGTGCAGCTTGTGTGTGTGGGGGGGGGGGTTGTTGCGTTAACGCTTTGCTACTGAATTTCTTCAGACTGGCATGTAAAGCATCCCCTTCTCTTCAGTCCTGCACTTCAGATTCTTACCGCTCATCAACACCTCTAAATATATTTCTTAAAACAAGGCTTACTGAGAAGGCAAGCAAAATGCAACATTGTTTTCCCATAGGTGACCAGTCTAATATTAGGGCTCTGAAGGGGTTATTGAGGCTTTTTATTCAGAAGAGAGAATTCTATCTAACACCTAAATTCATTTGACAGTTATTCCAGATTGAAAGCTTGGCAAGGGAGGCTTCTGCGGGAGTGTTGAAGGATTTGATGCATGGCCTCATTACCTTAATGCTGGATTCAAGAGTTGAAGATCTAGAAGAAGGCCAGCAGGTTATCAGATCTGTCAACCTCTTGGTGGTAAAAGTTCTAGAGAAATCTGACCAAACCAACATATTGAGGTAAATAACTTGATGATAAGATGAAAAAAGTCTTTTTTTATAGTATAATCATCTGCCATAGCACTTAACGCTAATATTCCAGCATGTGCTTGATGAAATACTTTTGTTCCTCATTACAGTTGGATACAGTTGAACAATGCTTCAAATTCAGTTCAGAAAAGATAGTTTAGAGCATAAGCATTGCCTGTAGCTAATTAAATCAGCCATATCTGTTTTTCTAATTGTGTGATTGCAGTGAAGGCCTCTCTACAATAGCCATGCAGTCTTAGAAAAAGTCATGGATGCTTTCATGAGTTACAGATAGGTGTTATGTTCATATTCTGTTGTATTTTGAACAATCTCCCAAGCAAAAACCCAATAATTACATCCCTCTGCATGATACTTGTTATTCTTTATGAAAATATGTATGGCTCTTGCAGTGGTTATATTTAGATGGAGATTGTTGTTTTCCTTGTTAGCAAACTGGCCTTCATGTCAATTGTTGTTATATTTATTGTAATTTTACATTATTTGTATTAGAGTTTTAAATGTTAGCCACCCATGGTGAGATAGGTGGCCATATAAATTGGATAAATAATGCTACTTCACTTAATTCTTCTAGTGCCCTGCTTGTTCTACTCCAAGACAGTCTATTAGCAACTGCCAGTTCTCCCAAGTTCTCAGAACTTGTAATGAAAGTGAGTATGTATGTTTGTTTTCAGATTTGAAATGGCATAATGATATGTGTTGCCAACTTATCATAATTATAGACTTCATTCTTTTCAACTGTAGAAATTGCAATATGAGTACAACTTAGTGGGATATACTGTTATTAATAGATAAGCTTGATATAAAAAAATGAAAGGTTTAAAAATCTCTGTTAAGACTTGGTATCTTAATAATCAGTATACTTATTATGTCCAATGTAATTGAGTGGACAATCACCATGTTTGTTCATGACCATTTATTTTAAGCTTTTAAAACATCAAGTTTGTCACTGATGACTCTGCATTACGATATGCTTTTCCATAAGTAACTGATTTTGGTTTGTAAACATTTCTCTCCTGTCTCCAAGTGCTTATGGAGAATGGTAAGACTTCTCCCTGAAACCATCAACAGTATCAACCTGGACCGAATCATGTTGGACATTCACATCTTTATGAAGGTGTTTCCAAAAGAAAAATTAAAGCAGTGTAAAAGCGAATTCCCAATACGGACTCTAAAGACCCTGATTCATACTTTATGCAAACTGAAGGGACCCAAGGTAAGACCAAATGAATTTGTTCCAACCTGTGAATGGTTCTTAGGAATATTTAAAAGATTATCTCTAAAGGTATAATGTTCCTTTCTAGATTTTAGATCATCTAACAATGATAGACAACAAGAATGAGTCTGAATTGGAGGCTCATTTGTGCAGAATGATGAAACACTCCCTGGACCAAACGGGAAGCAAATCTGATAAAGGCACAGAAAAAGGCGCTTCCCGTATTGTAAGTATTTTGTATTTTAAAACAGTTGTCACCTTAAACCTGATCTTTTTTTTTATTGTATTGGATTTTTAGCCTGGATTACATAGAAGGACAAGGATGCTCTCTGATGTGACTGGAATAGGATGTCAAGAAACACAGGGAGGCATTTTGAAAAATGTTTGGTTAGATACAGAATATCCCTTGCACAGTAGTCTTTCAGGCTGTATATAAATAGTTCTCTCTTTTTTCATGCATTTATTTATAACATTTACAACAGATCTTTCTTGAAAAGACTCAGATAGTCACTTTGACTTCTTTTAAAGGAGATGAATCACAGGTAGTCCTCAGCTTGCAACTGTTCATTTAGTGACTGTTCAGAGTTATAACAGCAGTGAAAAAAGTGACCTATGACTGTTTTTCGCACTTAACAGCCGTTGCAGGATCTGCAAGGTCACACGATCATAATATAATTTGGATGCTTGGCAACTGACTCATATTTATGACAGTTGCAATATCCCGGGCTCATGTGATCCTCTTTTGTGACCTCCTGACAAGCAAAGTCAATGGGGAAGCCAGATTTACGTAACAACTGTGTTACTAACTTAACGACTGCAGTGATTCACTTAACAACTGTGACAAGAAAAGTCATAAAATGGGGCAAAATTCACTTAACAAATGTTTCACTTAGCAACATAAATTTTGGGCTCAATTGTGGTCATGAGCCAAGGTCTACCCATACAGTACAGAATGCTATCTATCCATGTCATTGTCCTGGCCAAGAAAAAAGGAGCCTTGCATGAAGTGATGTTCAAGCGAGATGGCTTAAGTGTGTTGTGGTTAGAGTAGTCACAGTTGTAAGGTTGATTTCTGGTTCTGGTTGACACTCATACGGTAGTTCTCAAAGTGTTACAGATATAAATTTGTTTATTGCTGGCTATAATTTGTCTCTTAGTGGCAACAATTGAAGACTTGTTCTTTTCTTTTTTCCTCAACTTTGTGCCTTCAGGCCACTATATTTACACATGGCCATTGGAAGCTTGCTTGTCTAAGCACTGTGTACAGTACAGTATTGTTAGTATTTGTGAAGTCTCATAGTATTCAGAACTCTGCTACTAGTGAGCCTGAAATCACTATGTTTGCTATTGTTAACAGGTCGCGATTAATGCTGTCTGATTTCTTTTCTAGAATAGTGATTTCTTTCCTTGAAATTAGAAAATACTGTCCTAGTTTTTCTCCTCATTTATATTTTGTTAATCTGGCGTACCTGGCGTAGTGTTCTGCCTGTGTTTCTAAAGATGCTTCAGTTACTTACATTTTGATTCCTCTAGATTTTTTTCATTTGTTTTTGTGCGTTCTTTAGTTGTTATTTGGATTTTTAATTTGGTTTGTTAATTAGTATACAAATTCCTTTTATAGGATGAAAAGTCACCAAAGGCCAAAGTAAATGATATTTTGGCAGAGATATTTAAAAAAATTGGTTCTAAAGAAAACACTAAAGAGGTAAGAAGTATGCCTAGAACAAAAAAAAATATCTCTTTTTTTCTGCACGTGGAAGAAACTCATTGTGGATCAGGATTTGGCCCACTTCATTGGGGTTTGGGCAAAATTTTCAGATGGGTCTTTTAGAACAATAACCTCAATGCTTTTCTTCCCTATGCCCACTGAACACCTGGCCAAACCATACCTTTCTCTTCTTGTTGTACCTCATGCCACTGCTGTGTTTGTATGTTAGCACAGCATAACCCAATAAGTTCATTCATACCCATCATTTTCCCCCAGTCATCCCAGCTCTTTCTTTCTCTCACCTTCTCTTCACTGCTACCGACTTCATTTTTTTTTCTAATCTTTTCCAACCTGGAATGACTACAGCTGGGACCAACATGTGCAGATCCAGCCACAAACCACCTAAGCCCACTCTTTCATGCAGGTTGTGATCTATGCACAGAGCATTTTGCACATTTCTATCAGTTGCACAGGGGTTTTGTTGCCGGGGGGAGTTGGGGGGGACAGCTTTGCAGCCTCCCATAAACATCTGGGCTAGCCTTTAGGAAAGGTTTAGAGTCTAGCTATTGAACTTGAATTAAATCAACTGTTGACATTTTAGTCAATGTTTAGTCAAAAAGTAGATGCAGGAAAGACCCATTTGAAATCCTAATGACCAAATAATAGGGTGTTCAACTCAGAGCCATGATATTGAACTGGGGTTCGTATACAACATTCAGAACCTAAATCTTCAGAGCTAATGCCCATTTTTATATGTACAACTTTTAATAGCTGAGGCATTTTGTTTTTAAAACAGGGCCTGGCAGAGCTGTATGAATATAAAAAGAAATATTCTGATGCAGATATTGAGCCCTTCCTAAAAAACTCCTCACAGTTCTTCCAGAGCTATGTAGAACGAGGTCTCCGACTGATTGAAATGGAAAGGGAAGGCAAAGGGCGGATTTCTTCCACAGGTAATTTGATAATGAACTTGCAGCCAACAGCTCTTGTGTTGATGAAGCGATCCGATTTTCCCAGGGTCAGCAGAACAGGTAGAGAATTTCAGAAGTAACGTATTAACTTTCTTAAAGTACAGGCTGGGTGTGACATTAAGCAATTATAGTGGTTATTCCATAATGCTCTGATTATGCAGGTAACATCTACAAATAGAATACTACAATGTTGCACGTGGTATAGCAGTAGACTTGTTGATTAACATTAAGCAGAAAGGTATTTAAAGTAAAGATCTAAAGTAAAGATATTTAAAGTAAAGTCAGCATGACTCTTCTTCCTGTAACGCAGAAAAAAATATCAGAAGGCCAGAGCAGACAGGAATGGTCTGTGCTATCAAGATGTCAGGCACAAAGAACCAAAGCGACACTGAGTTGATCAGACTTGCTTCTTTATAGTTGCTAGTCTAATTTACAAGAATCTCACCAAACTGACTACATTCTCTTGGAAATAAGCAGATAAAGGCTTCAGAAATTTTAGTGGTGGTTTCTGGTATGGTGGTGGTTTCTGGTATGGTTTCTGCCACTTCCTCCCCCCAAAGGGATTCCAAGCTTGCAAGTTCTCTACTCTATCCCCATCTAACTGGTGATTTCCCGTGGCTGTTTTATTTCAGCTCTAAGGAATGTGCTTATGTAGGAAAGAGTCATTTTATAAACTCATCCCACATAGTCCAGTAAATAACAAAAGCACAAAAAAGGGGATAAAATGTTCCACCTGGACATTACCAGATCCAGCTTTGCATCCCCCGAATAAGGCACAAAGATATCGTAAGACACACAAACTGTCAAGCACAGGAAATTGGGAGTTCAGGCAATTCAAATGAATAGTAAGGCTTATTGCAAGGGTGTCAAACTGGCAGCCCACAGGCCAGATCTCTCATACACAGACTGTGTCCATCCCAGCTCTGCAAATGAGAAAAACATCGTGAAATGTCACATGACAGCAACATGACGCTGCGAGTTTGACACCTGTGGTTTATTTCAAGCTTAAGCTGTCTATAAGAACCTGAACTACTAACAGTCAAAGCAAATTAGTGGTAGATAAGAATCAAGAAAATTCAAGGTGTGTGGACTTAGACCTCTTGTGGACACAAAGGGGCTCAAAACTGATAATACATTTGATCCCACCTTCAGTGTCAGCTTGATCATCTGTACAATCCTAGGTAACATCCCATTTCAATCTTTTGTTGAAGTTAGATTTGACTCATTTGTGGCTTGTGATTTTTTTTTATTTTGTAGGAGTTTCTCCACAGATGGAGGTATCATGTATTCCCACTCCCACCAATGTAGTTTCTTCTGCTATCGGAAATTCAAACGGGGAAGAGGTGGGGCCATCTGTCTATTTGGAAAGATTAAAAATCCTCAGGCAGCGATGTGGCCTTGACAATGCAAAGGTAGTTAAATAGAACAAGTAGAAAGTTTTTGACTTATTTAATTGTTTATCTAGTTTTTAACACTTCATCTAGTTTTAGGACGTGTATGGAGAGCAGGTAAATGTTTTAGGTCATAGTTAGTTATACAGAATTATTGAAAATTCAAAAGGGTTTACCAACCTTTAAACACCATTGCAAAAAAGAAAATCTGAGTTATGCCACAAATCCATATTTCACTCTTTTTGGTTACTGGTGATTTTTTTTCAGTGTATGTCATAAATTTAATATCAGCATAGATTTAAGATAATGAGCAAGGCTGCATACCCCATGCTTTAAAAAAGCATTGCAAAAAACGTTAATTCTGTTTATGATCTTGGCCATGGTGAAGATAAAGAAATAGGATAAAATTTTAGCATCGTTTCATTTCAAGTATATATTTTACATTTCTAAAACGTAAGTAAACCTCCTCTTAAGAAGATTAGTTATAGTGGTATTGCTAGAGCCAACCTGCTTGATTTGGTAAAAATATGCTAAGCACCTTTTGAATAAGTGTTTTCAATCTCTCTCCCCACAGCAAGAAGACAGAGCATCACTGGCCACCACCCTGTGCAAGCCATCAGTCCCCACTGTTGCATCCTCTACAGATATGCTCCATAGTAAGCTTTCCCAGCTCCGCGAATCACGGGAACAATACCAGCACATTGATCTGGACTCCAATCAGACCCATGCTGGCATTGGAAGTACCAATTCCTCTTCTACAGCATCCAATATTGATGACTTGAAAAAAAGACTGGAGAGAATAAAAAGCAGTCGCAAGTGAAATTGCGTGAAACGGTTTGCCTGTTGCAGAGCTGTCCATCTTTAGTTGACTAAATTAGAAGTCTTCATAGTTAAGTGGCCTCATGCAGGCCTTATGTATACAAACTGGTTTCTGTGTATAATACAGCAGAATCTTGGAGGAGGATCCAAGTCAATGTGGCACAAATCTTTGTATATATTTTGCTTCTTTGTGAGCATTTCTTGACCGTAGAAGAGAGTCCGTGTATTAGTTTTAGTGTACAGAGCTGTAAACAATTCTCCTGCTCAGTCCAATTTCTCAAAACTTGGTTTTATTTGTTCAGTTGTCTTATCTTAGCTCTCTTAAATCTTAAATCTTTTCTTTGCATTCATTTTTAATTTTGTGAATTACCTCTCCATATAATCCTTGAACTGTTTCTGTATGGACGCATGGCATGAAGCAAGTAATTTAAGTGTCTTTTTGTAAATAAAGTTTGCATTAACTCTCTGTGGGAGCAGCAGTGACTTGGTGGCAAATGTTCATCCATGTTCCTAATTGCTATTGTGACTCCTCATTTTAATTGTTAAGTGAGCGTGTGTCTGAAGTCACTATAGCAAATGAACTTTCACTGGGAAAACAAGGAGAAGCTGAAATACTAATGTACAAATATGTTCCAAATAAAGGAATCTTTTAATAATAATATTGTGCTTACAGAAAATAAGCACTTTCTTGACCCAAAGCCAGAACCTTTTACATCTCAGACAATATCTTCCAAATCTTTTCCTAGAACAGGGGTCGGGAACCTTTTTGACTCAGAGAGCCATGAAAGCAAAATATTTGGAAATTTATTTCAGTAAGA
>JAEANM010026825.1:0-10657 GCA_017656035.1 Myanophis thanlyinensis | reverse complement strand
ATAATAATAATAATAATAATAATAATAATAAGATCCTCTTCATGACCTGTTTTCCTTGTTACCTTCTGGGAGAAGGCTTTGTGGTATCCAAAGATTAATTAGATTCATTCACAGTTTTGTTCCATGTAGCAACAATCTTGTGAATTCTCAAGTTACCTCTTTCTGCTACGTATTCAAAATGGAAAGTGATTAATTTTTTCTGTGTGTCTGTGTAGCATGTGTATACTTGTGTTATATATGTGTATGGGTAGATATATACCTTATTTTGAGAGCAAGCAACAGAATTTCATTTTTAATGTGTGCCAGCAAAAAATGGCAATAAAGGTTATCTATCTTATCTTATTCACTTGATATATTTCTTTCTGTGCAGGCTCTGCTTAGCTCAAATTCTATTTCTTAATACAGAGGTCTTTTCCTGTACACCTGTGGCCTTGAATTTGGTTTTGACTTTCTTGTTTTCTTCAGGTCATTGAACCTTCTAGCACATGGGTCTCAAAATCAAGACATTTTCCCCTTTGCTAAACCAGGCATGAGTGTGGCCACCGTATGACGCATTGGCCCATGGGCTGCAAGTTTGACAGCCCTGCTCTAGCATCTCTTAAATTTTGAGAGCTGAATTTAAATTGATCAGGTTAAGAAATGATGTTCTGTTTTTTTTCCACCTGCCCCTTTTTCTTCACTTGTTCCTTACGCTTACATTTTGCCCTGTTTTGTAGCCCTGCCTTTGGAGAACAAGAAATGAGGCCCTACGTTAGCTAGAGGTGGCAGATATCCATGACTGCTTCTTTCCCAATTCTCAGAAGAGGTGGAGAAAGGAGAATAGGAAGAACAGATGATTTATTTAGCTGCTGCTTTCCCTCTTCTGCAAACCCTTTGTGATATCATCTGCCCAATTGTGAGAGGTTGAGAGAGCTAAATCTGTCTTCAGATCAAATTTACTTAAATATACATAAATTAACAAAGATTAACATAGATTAACAGAGTTGGAAAGGACCTTGTAGATCATCTCGTCCAACCTACCCACCCCCGCCACCCAAGCAGGAGACTCTACTACACCATCCCCAATGTTTATTAAGTCTTTAATTTTTATTAAAGTTCAGACCTATCTAAAATCAGATTGTTGCCCCCACCTGAATGAAAATCTTCAAGATATAAAAGAGACTTTTTATTACATTAGCAGTATTGTTTGTATATTTTGCTCATTACTATGGTATCTGGGGTACCCTTTCTTCCCAGTTTACAAAACAAAAGACAATGCTTTCTGGTATATTCATTGCTTTAATTCTCCATGTCTCCTTATGAGAGTGCTGTACCATATTAAAATAGCATTTCAGTTGAAGGGTTGGTTCACATATTACTGTGGGTTAGTTTTTCACTCATGGGAGCTGTTTGATGACCAACAGCAGGATTTTAGAGTTAGTCACCCAAGGCATTTAGCCATAATTTCTGCCATCTCTCAAAAGAATATTTCAGAAAATGTGCCTATGTGGGTATAAATAACTCCCATGAATGGAAAAACCAGCCCTAAGTAATGTGTGAATTGATCAAAGAATTATATTTCCTAGGAGTATCTTACATATTCCCCACCCCCTCTACATCTAGGCCACCCGGCATTTCTACTCCTGGGAGCCATTCATTCCTATCAGTATTCTTAAATTCACATTACAGATACTTTCCATGGTTGAGCTGCAATTTTTTTCTAGCCTTGTGAAATGATTTAGAGAATATTTTTAAAACAGTTTATTTAATATCACTTAATTCTTGGTGCCCAGCACTGTCTACTGCATTGTTCTGATTATTTTTGCTGGCTGTTTTCTATGATTTGCACATTAAAAAGGGGAGAATAACATGGTTAAAGCTCTCTGTGGGTCACTGTTAAGCAGTAAAGTAACTGAAGTCAAATCCTGGAATAAGTTCCAGATGGTTGCATCTTTTAAGTTCAATAAAGAATGACTGCAGTGATAGCAAATTGATCATCTCTTTTCTGGAAAAAAATAAATGATATTGTATTATAGTCTGGTGCTAATCAACAGCACCACCTTCTGTTTGCAAAAGTTGAACAGTTTACAAAAGATAATTTTTACTTCTTTTTCACATTAGATCATCCAATTGTGTCATTATTTCTGTTTTTATTTGTGTACCTGACTTGTTTGTGTGATGTGTGAACATGAATCTGGACATAATAAAGAATCAAAATGGCTTTCATATATTAAATATAATCATTTTATTTTTCCAATTACATTTTGAACGCTATGTTACTACTTACCAAATATATCTAGGACAAGTATAATAAGAGTGATAAATATGCATATCAAGATAATTTTTTAATTTTAAATAAAGATGGTTACATTAATACAATTTCCATTAAAAACTGTGTTTGTTTATTTATGACAGCCAAGGTCTCCTTGTACAGCCCTGCATTACTAACTCCTTCACTTACAATTTCCATTAAAAACTTTGTTTATTTATGACAGCCAAGGTCTCCTTGTACAGCCCTGCATTACTAACTCCTTCACTTACAATTTACTGTATATGATGGGTTTCTTGAAATTTTAACTAGTGCCATGGCCAACTCACCATAACCAACTTGCCATGGCCAGCTTGCCATGGACAGTTGCTGTGGGACAACTTTCCAAAGCCAACTCGCCTTAGGACAACTCACTGCAGGACAAGAGTTACGCTAATACTATATATGTAGTTACACTATTCAAAGAATAGTGGAATAAAATAATTAAAGAAAAGACACAAAAGTAGAGACAGAAATGTGAAATGTGAATGATAAAAATTAAAATGTTTTAAATAATTAAATACAATTGTTATATTGTCCTGCAGAAAGTTGACCCATGGCAAATTGGCCACAGTGAGTTGGTTGTGGCAAATTGTCCCCTTCCAGTCTCTATCTATTGAGATAAAATGCTGAGATCAAATCATTTTTTTTCCTTTTGTCTATCAGGTGCAGAGACTACTAAATTATTTTGAGGCAATTTACATGATTGATATCTTGAAAGCAGCTTGGAACCATACACCTCTTTTTTATCCTTTTTTATGACCAGGTGGAAAGGTTTCCTGAGGTATCATGGCCTCTCAAGGAATGGTGGGTGACAACATATAATTGGGGCTTGTTAGTAGAAATATCTCATATATGTAATCTCTCCCCAAAATATGTTGTTTATCTCATTTTTTCTGAATATTAAATTAGTAGATGAAAGCATTTATTTTTGAAACAAGTTTGTGTTTTAGTTGTTGCTCAGTGTAATTTACTATTACTGGACCTTTCTAAAAAAACCACTGTGACATGTTTGGCTGTTGGTGCTACCAATAGCCTACTATTATTTATATTCTGTTTTTATTCCTTTTTTATATACTGATTTTATCCCTTTTTATTCATCTACCTCTCTTTTGGATACATTCCTACAGTGACATTAAAAGAACGATTATAGGGGTTTTTTTCCCAGTCAAGTTTTGCAAAACAAGTTTACTGTTAAGTAAGCAAGTTAAACAATTATTTGATGTAGATAAAATAGTATTGTTTCTTTATAATTAAACTCCTTTCTCTCTGCATGACATTCTCTGGTTAATCAACTTGATAACATTTGATCTGATCTGATAACTTTTTGTGAATCCAATGTTCTTGGATTTAAACTTTCCTTTTCATCAGATTGGGAAGTACGAAAGGTAAAATGCAACAATAGCTAGATGAAATAATATTGTAAAAGGCTGCAGTAGACTATGAGGAAAAATTATAAAAATCACAAAATGTTACTTCGAACATCTCTTCCTTGTTTAAATGAATATTTTGCCTATTAGTGATATTCATGCACCATTATATTCCATCTACTTCTTTTATCCATCTCTTTCACTTTTTTTTTACTCAGATACCCAGGTTATCAATCAATGGTGGACAATTACCTCACAAATTTATATTACACAAATTGATTACTTCCATGGGAGGGGAGAAAAATGGGCATGAGATTAATCATCTAGGGTGTCTGAGAAGCCATCACAACCTAATGGGATTGACCTATCCCATTCACTCCAGTGGAAGAGGCCTACTTTGTATCCTGCTTGTCAAAGGATTTCAGTTGGTATGACCCAAGAGAAGAGATTTTTCTATTGTGGTCCCATCCTTTGGAATATTCTCCTGCTTGGAGGTGAGACACAGATGTTCGTTTCTGATAGAGCCTTAAAATCTTGCTTTTCCTGCTGGCTTGGGTCCCCAATAGTGACACTCTATTGTGTGGGTGGCTGGCAGAATACAGTAAGCTGTCCTCTTGGTTTTTAATTTCTTATTTGATCTTTTAAATTCTAATCATTTTGTATTATCTGTTTTATTTATTTAACATTTTGTAAGCTGCCCAGAGTGATACAATGGTGAGATGGGTGTAATATAAATTTCATGTGAATAAATAATTTTTAATCCAGTTTAGGCACCATCCATCTATCTAAATGACTCATACTCTTGCCTTTTTAGAAGACAAAGAAGGAATACGATTTTAAAATGAGAAGTGTTTATCAGGAAAAGAGGGCTATGTAGGAATGAGAAATTTTTTTATTATATTTCTGACTTTGGTGAAAGTATTAAAAGCTCAGCATTGTGTTCTTAATTCACCAGGTTTAAGAGGATAGAAACATGTTATTGTTTGTTGGTGCTAAAAGAAATGGATATATTTAGGAATGAAACAGATATTTATTTTAAGTGGTGAGCCTTTTAGCTTTAAATAGGTGCATGAAACATAAAAGTTTTATAGGTCATACCCTTAAAATTCCCTTTTCCACATTATCACTACCTGCTTTATAAAAGTGGCCACCATCCTCTTAAATTTTGCTTTAGCTTTAATATCTGTACCGAACCTAAGACGCATTGGGAGTGCTGGCTTTGCAGGAGGGGAGTAAAATAATCATTTCTAATACTTTGTTGCAATATTATGATTTTAGCAAACTCTAAATAACTTTGCCTTCTTAAAAAGGCTAGATAAAAGCGGTCATCCCATCATAGTCAGCCTTTTATCTCATCACCTGCTCATTAACATAAATTTTTTACCAAATTAGCACTTCTCATTTACTGCACATTTTGTTGCCATGCTGCCAATACTTTATTTCTTAGCCTCTTTTGCTGTCACTACATTAAATAGAACTTGCTATGTTACTTAGAGTCTGTGTTACTCAAAATTTGCCAGCAAGCAGCAAGTAACTTCACAACATGAGACTGGGTATCAAAAGCATACCAACTAGGGGGTTATTTTTCTCTTTAAAGTTCTTAATTGCTGGTGAAGCCAATTTTTCTTTCTTTTGAAAGAAGCAGCAGTGAGATATTTTTATGGATGTCATATCCATGATTCTTGCATTTGTAATGCACTAGAGCCATGACTGATTGGGAAAAGAAAATACCAAGATATTTATTTATTTATTCAGTAAATATTATTACTATTTACTTATTCAGGTTCATCACTATCAAGAAGCCATTTGTGTCTCCCTCTTGGTTTTAGAGTAGTTCATTTCAAATGACTCAGATCTACACAATTCACTCAGAATTTATTTACAGAATTTTGGAGAGTTTGCAGAGTCCAATTTCTGAGATTAAAAGCAACATCACATCATCATCACATCATCAGCATATAAAGAAAAGAAATTTCACAATTTCCGGTTCATTGTGGGAATGCAGTAATCTCTACTTGGCTTGAGCTATATTTTATAGTTATAATGCACCTGGAAGAACATATTGTCATAAAAAATATCTATTTTTTTCTCAGAATCATGTCTCATCAGCTTTCTTTACCTTAATTAGTTCTATGAGAGAGAGCCCTCAATGAATGAATGAATAATATTGTTTTTCATACACAAAAAGAGAATAAAACAAATCAGCTGATTTTGCTCAAATTCATTTGAAGGTGGCAATAATGGTTACAAAATAAATGCAAAAATCTTCTGTCAAGGGAAGAATTAAATTTTGCATACAGATTTGCTGGATTTAGGACAGGCTTTAGTATACTGGATCAATGTTTTCTATTGAAGCATTTGATTTGGAAGTTGTCTGGAAAATCTATCCAGCAGCCTTTAGGTGGTATTCATTGATTCATATCCAGTGTTTGATTTAATGAGTAAATAAATGAATATGAAATGCTTTGTACAAAATATGTCCCTAATTTCTGATTCTAACATCTTGGCAAGTGCATCCTATAGTAGAGGCCAGCTCTGAATGTACATGTAAATTCATTACTTTGTCTTTCAAAACACTGTCAAATATACCAGCTGGAGTTCTTTAAAGGAAAAAAACTTAAATATTACATAGCTGGGTAAACTTTATAATAATAATTTAAAGAAGGACATATTTTGAAATTGCTCACTTTTTTAGCAAAAGATAAATAGAATCCATTTTGTTATAGAGAAATAATCATTAAAGATCAGAACAAAATTAGAATTTTACTTGTAAACATGAAAAGAAAGTCTGAAAGAAAAGATTGATTTTATTATTGATTATGTGCCATCAAGTCATTGTCAACTTCTGGTGACTACATAGATATGTTTTCTCCATTATGTCCTGTCCCTAGCCGAGTCTTTCAGCTATTCCAATAGTGCAGTTACCACCACTATAACTGAAGCCATTTATTTTTTCCATGTCTTTGCATAATATTTTCAAAGTAGGATAATTTGAGCCTAATCATTTGTAGCTCAAGTAAGAACTCTGGGTTAGTTGATAATCCATTTCCTTGGCTGCCCAGGGTATTTTCAGGAGTCCTCTCTCCAACACCAAAGTTCAAATGCATCAATACCTTTCCTAACATGCTTCTTGAAAGTTTCAGGTTCCATGGCATGTCACAATAACTACGATGGTTTGCTTGATTCTAATCTTTGTAGCTATAGAGCAGGGGTGTCAAATTCAATTTCATTGAGGACTGCATCAGGGTTGTTTGACCTCGAGGGGCATCGGGGTAGGCATCGCTAGAGTGGGCATGGCCAGCTCAACATTACTCCTGTTGGGGGTGCCTGTGGTGGCCTGAGCGCTCTGCCAGTGAAAATGATTTCCTAAACTCCAACTCTGGCTGCCACAGCCTCCTGCAATTCTCTGCCAGTAAAAACAGAGCTCGTTTTCACTGGCAGAAACACCATGGGCCAGTCCTTTGCTGTTTCCATGGTGGCCCCACAGGCCAGATCTAAGTACCACAAGGGCCAGATCCAGCCCCTCGATCTTGATTTTGACATACCTGCTATAGAGACATTGTATCATTAGAATATCCTTTCCATGGCCTTTATGGCTGCTGTACCAAGTGTTCTCACTGATTGTTTCTTTACTATTAAAGGTTAATCCTAGTAGACATAAGCTATCTATCACTTTGGTATCTTTAATGCCAATTCTAAGGCTAATTCTTCGCACAGTCACTTCTGCCCTTGTGACCTCCCGTCTGGACTATGCCAACGCTCTCTACATGGGGCTCCTCTTGAAGACCATCTGGAGGCTGCAGTTAGTGCAGAATGCGGCTGCATGGGCAATTATGGGAGCTTCTCGGAGCTCCCATGTTACACCTTTCCTGCATGAGCTGCACTGGCTTCCTGGGCTTTCCAGGTGTGATTCAAGATGTTGGTACTTACCTTTAAAGCACCCCATGGCTTGGGACCTGGGTACTTATGGGACAGCTTGTTGCCACCATCAGCCTCCAACCAACCGGTGCACTCCCACAGGGCAGGCCTCCTCAGGGTTCCACCATCGGGCCGATGTCGCCTGACAGCCCTGAGGGTTCGAACATTCTCTGTGGTTGCACACTCCTTATGGAACAAACTCCCCCGAGATTTGGACCATTACTGACCTCCGAGCTTTCCGACATGCGTTGAAAACCCATCTTTTCCAGCTAGCCGGCCTGGCCTGATACCTCAGGGTTAATTTTTAACTTGTTAAATTAAATTAGTTGTAATTTTACATTTTAAATTCAATTCATTTTAATCGCTGATTTTAATACCAAACTAACCTGATTTTAAATTGTCAGCTTTATATAATCATTTTAATTGTTTTTTAGATTATTATCTATGTATGTTTTTTATCTGCTGTGCACTGCCCCGAGTCCCTTGGGAGAGGGGGCGGTATATAAATTTTGAAATTAAATTAAAGTAAAGTAATTGTTCTACCTGTTGTCATTAGTTTGGACTTTTTCATATTTAATTTTATTCCCATTTTTTTCTGTGCTTGTTAATGTTTAATACTAAGACTAGCAGATCCTTTGTATCTTTGTCTATCAGGGTAGTGTCATCAGCATAGTGCAAGTTATTGAAGTTTCTTCCTTCAGTTTTAAAACCACACATAATTTGCATTACAATATTGTAATATAGACATTCACCTACTTCCCTCCAAGATTCCTATCCCATTGATGTCCCTGTAAGTCTGGTTGGATACTGAAGCACTGTTAAAATTAAAGGTTGGCATAATACAAAGTAACCACACAAAGAAAATCTTACTACAAGTTCTGCATTGACTGTTTCACTGGTTCATAAAAGGCAGGAAATACTGCAGATAATTTTGTTCCTGTTCTCCTACACAGAAGCATCTACATTATTATTTTCTCTGATGTCTGCCATGATTGCAGAAAATTTTATTTTACTCATAGCTGCAACTGGTGCAGTGACTCGGAAGGTTTATAAAGCTATTTTTGAAATAGTCCCTAAGGTAGAAGAATTGGTGGTCACAGTTGGATTTATATATTATTAAACCTGTCACTTTCTGCCTTCAATTCCCATTATTAAGTTCCTAGAATAACATTTGTAACATTGTCATTTCCCTCATACATTAACCCTTCTTCAAATGGCTGTTGCTGTCATTAGTGCCTGATGGGGCTGTCTTGCCTGACTGGTAGTTATTAATAAGAACATAAAGCATACTTTCATCAAATTACCTCAGTTCCTCCATACTACAAAGTTTCTAAAAGAAAGGGAGAAGGAGCCAATTTCTAAAGGGAAAAAACAAGCAGTATAAATTCTTCCACTGCCCAGAGATTAAAGCAAAGCTTTAATAAGCAGATGGTGACCTCTGTGAATCGGCCTGCCTATAGTGATTTATTAAAGTGGTTCTTACTCTAAGTTAATACTTGATAAGCTTTGAGGCTTTGGGTCTGTGAGCATTCCTTTGTCAATTATTTGTAGCAAAGGCCACATGCGGCAGATCTAGAAAATAGATTAGGTGTATGTGTTCAGGATGGATACAGTCTTTATAATATTAAAGTTGTAGGATGTGAAAAAGTCTCTACAGGCAAAATTCTGCTCAAGCATTTTAACTCTGTCCAGACAGAATTTGACTGTTCTTAATAATTTGATCTCCACCTCCTGTTGGTCTCATCTTTTGGCCACCTTTTCTATTGGCTCTCATACTATTGCTTTTCTTGTAGTTCTATCAGTTATCATTTGCTAGGTTGCAAAATCTGGACAACCACTAGATGGCAGCAGACTTGTGAGAGTATTATCTCTTTACTGCCATTCAGTGGTCATCCAGATGTTTTTGCAGCTGAAATATTTTTATTTGTTTATTATTTATTAATCAAATTTATATACCACTCCCTCTCCCTAGGCAGTGAACAGCCTATAAAAAACAGAATACAAGATACAAAATACAGTTAAAAATCAGTTAAAATAATTAAATGAAGGCTAATAATTTAAAAACATTTAAAACTCAGTTTAAGAATTAATTAAAACAAAACCGACAATTTAAAACAGATTAAATATAAAATTTAAAATTGATTTAAAATTAATTAAACCCTCAGGTATAAGGCCAGGCCAGCTCATTGAAATAATTTTTAGGGCACATCGGAAGCCCAGGAGATCTGTAATAGTATGAATCTCTGGGGGGAGTTCATTCCATAGGGAGGGCGCCGCCACAGAGAAGGCCCGTATCCTCGGGGTTGTCAGGCGACATCGTCCCAACGATGGAACCCTGAGGAGGCCGACCCTGTGGGAACGCACTGGGCGGCTGGAGGCTGATGGTGGCAACAGGCGGTCCCGTAAGTACCCAGGTCCCAAGCCATGGAGTGCTTTAAAGGTGAGAACCAACACCTTGAATTGCACCTGGAAGGCCACAGGTAGCCAGTGTAGCTCGCACAGGAGAGGTGTTATGTGGGAGCTCCTAGGAGCTCCCGTAATTACCTGTGCGGCCACATTCTGAACCAACTGCAGCCTCCAGATGCTCTTCAAGGGGAGCCCCATGTAGAGAGCATTGGCATAATCCAAATGGGAGGTCACAAGGGCAGAAGTGACTGTGCAAAGAGTGCCCTGATCCAGAAAGGGCTGCAACTGGGCAATCCTACGGACCTGATAAAAGGCCCCCCTGGAGATGGCCACAATATGATCTTCCAATGACAGCCGTACATCCAGGAGGACCCCCAGATTGCGAGCCCCTTCCGTGCGGGACAGAGTATCCCCCCCATGGCCAGCGATAATTAAAGCTGGCTGAATCTGGGCCCAGGAAACCACAGCCACTCGGTCTTGGCGGGGTTGAGCTGAAGCCTATTAAGACCCATCCAGCTCTGCATGGCCTCCAGGCAATGGGTCATCACTTTGACGGCTTCGTTGGGGTGGCCTGGGGTGGAAATATACAGCTGTGTGTTGTCTGCATATTGATGAAAACTCACCCCAAAGCCACAGATGATCTCCCCCAGCGGCTTCATATAGATGTTAAACAGCA
>JAEANM010026824.1:0-10657 GCA_017656035.1 Myanophis thanlyinensis | reverse complement strand
AATACAGCATGGGCCAAATCTGAGTTTTCTTTATTAAGGATGCATGCATAGCTGAATAGGGTTCCCGTCATGATAATTTGGAATATAATAGTTAGATAGAACAAGACTGTAGTACTTGTGTCTTGTCTACACACACACACACACGGGGGGGGGGAGAGAGAAAGAGAGTGTTCCTCTCTGTCTCCACCTACTCTCCTTGCCCTTCTTTTTCAATGTACCTTCTAACAAGGTCAGGACCGCTGGGAAAACTGCACCTGGCATATTTATGACTTAGTGTTGTCTGTTCTTGTTCCTTCTCTCTGTCTCACTCTCTCTCTCTTTTAATGACTTAAGCCCACACCAGGAATGGTGCCCCAGTGTCAGAAAAGCAGAAGGAAATCCAAGGAGAAGATGGGGGCAGCCAGATGGAGCAAGCATTACACGCTAATTCCCTTCACCAAATGCTCTCTTCGGAAACTCTAAATTCTGTCGAACGGCCGTAAATCACCATCGTGATGTGTGCTTGTCTAATTAGGATTAATTTGAACGATGATGAGATGCGTTTTGATTCCATTCTTCCTTTCAAGGGATTCACATATGCACACTTCACACTGTGTACTTGTATCAGGTACCTTAGGAGGAAAGCAGCTATTTCTTATTTATGTATTTATCTGTCAAATTCCCATCACACCTGCATGCCTTTGGTTGGTTTCCAGATAAAATAGTAAAAGCTATAGGTAAAAACAAGTTAAAAACATGATCAAAACAGATAATTATGAATTTAAAAAGGCAGATGTGGCACCTTCAGCCCATCAACCATCCATAGCACTCTTGGACTCCGGGCCAGTTGGCAGAGTCAGGTTTTAATGCTCTTCTAGAAGGCCCGGAGAATGGGACTTGCCACTGGGGGTAAGTTTTTCCATAGGATTGGACAGTATTGTTGAGCTCATAATTACTCAGTGGTTGCGTTAATACAATACGCTAAACTAAAATACTCAGTTGTACATAGGCTGCTAACAATTGTACACAGGCTCTTATTCTGCTAGTCTTCCTTCCCTTACCTTCCCTCTCAGTTGCAACAATTTAATCAAGCTTTATTGGTTAAAATTTTGATTCCCTCCCCCCCAAAAAAACCCATAACGTATCATCTGAAACAAACTTTGAAAGCAAGCTGCACCCAGAATCGGAGCCATTTTGGGTTCAAGTGACATAATAACCTATAAATCTTGGCTTAAATTCATGTATGTAATTATTTAATCAATTCATTAACCACCTCAAGAGGGAGATAGATAACCTATCCAGAACCTGGGAGGATGGTCCTACTTGGAGAGCACATCTTTTGTACCTTTCCCTTCAGCCAAAGAGGAAACTGAGATCGACTTTAGAGATAGTCTAAGCTTCTCCCGTATGTTGAACAACAGCAGAGGGATGGTCTCCGCAACCCTGCTACCATATAATATTACCTTTTTAAGGCTTTCAGAGGCTATAGTTTCCTGAACTCAGAACTAATAAAGTCTTAGACCCCAACTGGGAACAGAAGAAGGGATCTGAAAATTCAAATTCTCTCCAAAGTAGGAAGAACATTGTTGTAGGTGTCACTGGATGAAGACGCGATCATGGAAGTGATGGAATTCATTTTTTTTACTACCAGTTCTGTGGGCGTGGCTTGGTGGGTGTGACTAGAGAGTCATGTGACTGGATGGGCAGTTTCTGTAAGCAGGGCAATAAAGATTAGGCTAGAAACAACACCAGAATGTCTTTTTTCTGCCTTCCTTACAGGATTAACCATATAAAATGGAAAAAACAAAAGGAGATTTCTTCTAACAACTGGTTCTCCAAACTACTTAAAAATTTACTACAAACCTGCCCAGAACCTGCTGAATTTCACCTTTGGATCATAGATTTTTTTTTCCTCATTTGAAATTTATTGCTCCAACAGTTTTAAAAAAAAAATTGGTTTAAACCTAAGTTTATAGGAGAAACTTTGTGATACGCCAGTAACATTCACAGTCCAGATGGTGGGTATGACTGTACAATTGAAGATCTCCTTCTTTTAATCTTGTATAACACACAGGATGGACATCTAAAAGGGTCAGGGCACCAATCACACCATTTGCCTGCCATTTTTTTTTTAAACTTTTCTACTTTCCCCTCTCATATACCTGTTGAAAGGAAGTACCTTGGTCAATAACTCTAAATTCTGGTTTGCACTTTAGATCCAAGTGAGTAAAGAGTGACTTGTTTAAACGTGGCTCTTCGTTTTCAAAATCTTCTTAACCTGATTGCTTGAGGGAATATTCTCCTTGCCTCCGGCTGCCAGATAGATGGCTTTTGGTAAGCATGATTGACTAACAAAGCCTCTTCTAGGAATCTCATTCATTTATCAGTTTTATACCCTGCTGCTCCATCCCTTGCAATTCAATAAAACAACATCATTTATGAAGGGTGATAATAATTTAGGATTAAATATTCCAGTGCTTTCTGAAACCTCAGGGTCTTCCATTGTTGTTTTTGAGAGAAGGAATATAAGAGCCAGCAATTTTCTCCAAGGCACCCCGCTCACCCAGCCTTTTGCATCTGGCTAAACATTAGTCTAAGCAGATTATGTAGCTAAACACAATGTGCTTTCATCAGAAGTTCCACATTATTCTATGGGGATTAATATGTGCGCACAGAATTGTAGCTTCACAGCAGAATCCAATGCAAATTTATTCAGAAGTCAATGCCTATGCGCGCCCTAATGGAATTGTGCACAGGATTGCAGTCTTCATTTTCTATCTCGAGATAATGGCAGAATAGTGCTGAGGCAGTGAATATAATTTGGTTTTGATTAAATCATGCTTTTACTATAGAGCCATTATTGATGTGTCTATTTTTATTTAGCCCTGTTAATAAACATTCTGGATGGCAATTACTGTACTATAAAACCACATTGAACCCAAGGTAGGTAGACAGCAAGGTAGACAATGATCAATAAACAACGTTGTTAAAGATCTAAAAGTGACTAAATTGAAATGCATAGTTGATTATACTCCTCCTCACACCCAATTTGTAGGATTATTTGATATCACCCACACCAGTTGACTAATCCACTCTGTAACTTGAATGGCTTAATTACACAAAAGTTTCACCAGAAGAACAATAGAACTCAGCATCCTTCAGAGAGTATCTTTAAGGTAATATGAATGCCCTGCTCTGCTTAGAGAGAAAACTGCAAGTAGTGACAACATTGTTGGACCCCAGGGGTGGGATAGATGTAGCCAGAAGAATCTGAATCAACCAGGAACATATTTGAGTGTTGAAAGTTTTGGGTTTTCTCAGGCACAAGTGGAAAAAACAGAAAAGTTCTGTGAGGGCTTCAACTCATCAAATGCTCAAATACTTTGCTATTACCAGTTGGAGAGGAGGGCAGAGTAGCAACCACACCACTTTGACTTCATCAACTTCTCAGTGACTGGCTTGATCCACTGCACTTTTTGTGAGAACATCTATACCAGACTTTCAAAATTCCAGATCAGCCCTTCTTCCCATCCTATGAAGGACCACACCAAGGATGTAAAAGGAACCAAATTAGAGTAAGGAAGGACAATATCTTGGCAAGTGAGCCAATTTATATTTGGATTGGTTCCTGAGGCTTGCAATGGAAGTAGCTAATAATGCAATGATGTCATTAGTTTGAGCACAGCCAACATTTCTATTCTATATTCAAGAAAAACAGCATGATTTAGAGGTGCTGGAAGAGTGGTAAAAAAAATGAAGAATCTCTATGTGGCACAGCCTTTGAGTTATGGTCATACTCCAACAATGTAGTCTAACCCAGGATCACATCATGCTTCCGTGTTGATAGAATTAGCCAGTGACATTGTTGCCCAGGGGTGTCCAATTGAGGACTCCTTTCATGTCCCTGGCCTGGAGCTGGAGCAAGGGATAAGAGTTCACACTACTTCACAATAGCATTTGGGTTTCGAACGCAGGCTTGCTGTTTATCAACCCAGTGTCCTAACCATGTGAGCCTCTGTGCTCCTTTAACCAAGATACCGTCACAATATACCCAGACCATTTATCACTGATTTTCCAAATGGAATTACAACTCTCAGAATTCCCAGGCAGTGTCCATGCTAGGTTGGCAACCTGACTGGCTCAGAGCCCCTCCCAACATAACTTGATCTGGTGCTGGATCAGACAAGACTGCTGGTTTCTTCAGAGACCTCTTCCAGTATGATTTGCCTGGAGAGTTTTTGCTAGAAAGCCTGTCTTGAAGAGATAGAACATTCACATAGTTTATGCAAAGCTCTGCACGCCACCCAATTTTTCTGCTGTTCTTCCCTGCTTGCCCAGGGCAAGTCATATTTTCTTTTGATGGGGAAATAAAATATAATTAGTTTTTTTTATATCATGATCATTATGCTAAGGGTGAGCAAGGAGGTTTTGAGCTGGAAAATTCTCATGAGGGATTTGCAACAGAGTTAATGACTCTCAGGCACTTGAGAACATACCTCTCAGACACCCATTTATTCAAGTGTTTTTGACAGAGGTATAAGGGGTATATATACATATACAATACCATATGTGTGTAAGTGCATACATACATATATACTAATTATACCTACGTGCACACACACACAGGCATACACACATATACATACCAGGAAATATTGTGAAATCTCTGCAGAAAAAGATACAAGGTGGTTATGTCTAGTCCATTCCAAGGGACTGGGGTTCTAGTACCCAAGTCAGGAAAATGGAGAAAGGGAAAACCAACTTCTTTGCCTCCCCGCTTTTTCTCCCTAATCCCCCAATTTGGTTGGTTGGTTGATTGATGTATGTATTAATACAGTGAGTGAGTGAGGGAGGGAGGGAGGGAGTGAGTGAGTGAGGGAGGGAGGGAGGGAGGAAGGAAGGAAGGAGGGAAGGAAGGAAGATTAAAGTAGATACTGATTATAATCAAAATGTTGTTGTTGAAAGACACATTTCAAAACATCACAGTGACACTTCTAACATATTTTGAGATGTGTAGTTGAAAACACACACAGCTCAGCTGAATGAATTAAAATGTGAACAGCCTTTCTGTCAGGCTCTGTCCCAGCTTCCACATTCCTATGATCATAATCATGTCCTGAGGACACCAAATTTTCCCTGGAGCCCTATGACATGCTTTGGGAGTAGTGGGAGACATGGGCCTACTCCTTTTCCACTGATCACCAATTAGCCACTTTCATAGCCACTTCAG
Organism: Myanophis thanlyinensis; assembly: GCA_017656035.1. Taxonomy (NCBI): domain Eukaryota; kingdom Metazoa; phylum Chordata; class Lepidosauria; order Squamata; family Homalopsidae; genus Myanophis; species Myanophis thanlyinensis. The sequence continues at coordinate 5,448 of JAEANM010026824.1, read as the reverse complement.
TCCCAGCATTTGCCCTGTGTGTTAGCCCTAGACTTCCTGAATTCGTTTCATGTCATTCTCATTACACATGCTTTCTATTTTTGACACCATCTTCTCTCCAAACTTCCAACAAGGTCCAGGAGAGCAGAGCGGAGCTCCACCATTTCATATGGGGAAGAAAGAAATCATATTTGTTCTTATTGGCTAAATTAAAATGCATCTTTATCTTTAGATTCAGCAGTCCTGTTTTCCTTATTGCAGTATCCGGAAAGTCATAAGTAATGATGTCTTTCTCCTTTCATCCTGAGATCAAAACAGGAGAGGTCCAGTAGCACCTTTGCCAACAAACACATTTTATTGAAAGGCACGTTTTCACCAACTGCATGATGAAGCTTCCTGGAAAGCCTAAATTGATGTAGAATTAAATTGGGAGGGGTGGAAGGAAGACAGATCGGTAATACAAATGAAGGTTACATGCGAGACAGATTACAGGTCCTGTATCAATCAACAATTGTAAAGTGTTATTAAAATCCCATTGTTGAGACCTATTGAAATAGCCTGAAACTTTTTGATGTATGTGAGTTCAGCAGTTGGTTGCACAGACATGGTTTTCTTGTCTCATTTTTCTACCCTGGTCACTTTGAAGTCACTGCAATAGAGTGTCCTGGGAGGTCGAAATGCTCTGAATATTACTTTGTCCTTGTTTTGAGTCCACACGTCAAACTAGTGTTGATTAATCCTTTTGCACAAGGTTTGTCCCATTTGTCTTAGGTAGAAACCTAAGGGCATTGCTAGCAGATGCTGGTATATATCACATTAAACAAAAAAGCTTGTGTGCCTACAATGGTGGTATTGGTAATAGATATATGGGCAAAAATAGATATCTGTGTTTGTTGCAAAGTCTGGTTCCAACATTAGCATTGTGGTCTTGTTGTTGCTTATGAGAATCCATTTCAAATTGGATGGTGATCTGTAGACAACTATCAGCCTGTACAATGCCTGAAAAGGTGAAATATCAGTATCCCAGTTGCATTCTAGGCTATATTTTTTTCCTGGAATCTTCCCATAAGACTCTTTTTTAATATATACATATTATTTTTCAGTTTATAAATCAATTACATCATCCATCAGTTCACGCGCCGCTTGTGTGAGTACATATTTCCTCCCATACAATCTATATTTGCCTTAATATATCCAAACCATGCAGTCATATCTTTGTACATCCTATCATACAATAAAATTATAACATTTTGCAATAATCTATATATCTTATCTTCTCTCTAACTCTATATTGCTTTTACCCATCATATCAGACTTTCCGGACTATTTCTTATTTCTATTATTTAACCATTGATAAAAGGCTTCCCATCTCTTATTAAATTCATTTATATCTTTTTCTTTTATTTCCATAGTCAATCTTTCCATAAGACTCTTTATTTCATATTATTTTAACTTGGGAGATGCCAAAATGAGGCTAGGGATCAGAATGAGGCATCTAAAACAAACTTGAGAAGAACTTAGATTTACTTCATGCTTGCTACAATGCTCTGGTTGGTTTTCTTCACTGGCTAATGACCTGCCATATGGGAAGGACAGAAATCCAGAGGAGCAAACCTCTTAGCCTAAAACAGGTGGCCTGCAAAGTACCATTTGGAAGAGGGACATGGTAACTCAGTAGTTAAGACATTGATTCTTAGACTGTTAAAGGTCTACAGCTCAGCAGTTTGAGACCCAAGTGCCACAAGTGAGCTACTGTCACTTGCTCCAACTCTTGCCAACCTAGTAGTCTGAAAGCATGGAAATGCAAGTAGATGAATAGGTACAGCATATAAACATGTGGGAAGGTAACAGCGTTCCATGTTTCACTGCACTCTCAGCCACATGACTGCAGTAACATCTTCGGACAACGCTGGCTTTTTAGCTTAATAAACAGAGATGAGTATAACCCCCTAAAGTCGGTTGTGATTAATGGGGTAAAACCCGCAGAGACCTTTACTTTACCTTTATTTGGAAGGAACTCAGACAGACACCACAGAGGCAGGAAAGAGCTTGATAAAGGGGACAGCAGTATTTGGGGCCAGGTTGGATAGATAGCAATAGCAATAGTACTTAGACTTATATACTGCTTCACAGTGCTTTCCAACCCTCTTTAAGCAGTTTACAGAATCACCATATTGCCCCCAACAATTTGGGTCCTCATTTTACCCACCCCGGAAGGATGGAAGGCTGAGCCAACCTTGAGCCTGGTGAGATTTAAACCGCTGGCAGCTGGCAGTCAGCAGAAGTAGTCTGCAGTACTGCACTTTAACCAGTGCGCCACCGTGACTCAGTGATAGCACCCAGCAGTGAGGAATGGCCCTCTGATTTGAACATCCTTCCTAGCCTGAGAGAAATCAGGAGGGTCAAAAAAGAGAACTACCTTAATAGTTTTCTCAACCACAGCAACTATTAATAGTTAAAAAGCCAAGCTAGTCCTGACATAGGTATACCTGGATCAAATTTGGTTTGTGTGAATGTCCCTTCTGTTTCATTAAATTTCAAAATAAATCCTTTAAGAGAAGATCCAAAAACTCCATGGCTGATAGCACATGGATTTTATATCTAGTGTAGGGGTCCCCAACCTTTCGGACCTCAGGGACCACTACATTCATAATTTTTAATCCCATGTACCACTAATATGATCTACCTAATGACCAGCTGGGTGGGCGTGGCAACGTGGTCTTGTGACTGGGTGCGTGTGGCCAACTCAATGTCAATCATATTGAGACCTTGCCAGCCTCTCCTCACCCCTCCCCTCACAACCACTCCCCACCCCCTCGCCTGGGCTCCTTAAGGCGCCAACAGGAAACAGTTGTTAGAGCTAAGCAGCCACCACGAGAAAGAGTTGGCAAAACAGCGGGCTCAGCTCAAACTGGATCCAGACAGAGAAGGAGGCTCAGCAGAAGTACCTCACTGAGGACTATGAACATAGACTTTCCAAGTAGAGGGAAGACCTGCAGGAGTGCAAGGCCATTTGGGCTCCGGCACGCTCTTCTTCTCAGGATTTTCGCACACTGCTTACTGAGGTGCCTGGACTCCCGCGATGGAGGGAGGAGTTGGAGCTAATATTAAAAAATGCAAATAATTTTTCTGTGGACCATCAAAATTTTCTTGCAGACCACTAGTGGCCCAGTGGTCCATGGACCACTGGTTGATGACTGCTGATCTAGTGTAATACAATCATGATGAGCTGCAAGTATCCAACGACTAGCACATCATGAAGATACCAGGTTAGAGACGACTGCTGTAATATGACAGTAAGTTACACTTCTCACTATTTATTATTTAATCATAATCTTAATACAGAAAAAACAGATTCAAGCGTATTCTCTGCCATACTGCCAGTGCTAAGCCGGCTCTGAGATGATTTATTCTTTCTATTCTGCATTTAAAATGGATTCAGTATATCCACGACTACGTTAATGAAATCCTGCCTCTTTTATTCACAGCTTGCAGGGCTAAAACTGAATTTTCTAGGCACAAGCATTAATCAGCCATCTTTCATCACAGGTAAACTGTTATTAAGTGCACTTGATTAACCATGAATAGATATCTGAGATATTGGATGATATACCATCGCCAATATTTAACTGTAAATTTTGGCATTGGTATTGTTTCATCTGTACTGTGTTATTAACCCTTTTGGTTTCTTAAAGTCAGTTGTTCTCTCTGAACCTCACAGAATTCAAAGAAATACAGTACATAGTCCTCAACTTGCTATTACAATTGGGGCCAGACCAGAATTTCCATCCCTAACCAAGGTAGCTATTAAGTGAGCCTTATTGTCACACAGCCTGGCAATTTTTCAAATTTGTAAGCAATTGGAATATCTATAAACAGTCCATTATATGTTAACAGCTGAGCTAATAGTCAGGGAGATCTTATTTGAATATATTGAAAGCAGCAGTGTGTGTGTGTGTGTGTGTGTATGTGTGTAAAAATCATCACTTTGCTATGCAGAGTGAAGAGAGACGTTCAGGCAGATGGGCAATAAATATGATTATCTAAGGGCCAGTAGGAAATAGTACACCAGAGTGTTAGTACATTGGGACATTCTTATCCACGAATGTGTACTGGGCTAATTCTTATTTCTCAGTCCAAATTTAGACAAAGGAATAAATAAAAAGCATACTGTATCAAGAGGGTTACACAAGAAAAGGCAGGCAAATGACTACAAGAAGAACCAAGGGATTAATAGCCAGTCCCCTTACCTTGGTGTTAACAAATACCCTGCAGTGCCAGTCAACCTGTTATTCTAACCCTGCTTATTACCTTCATTGGTGAAATGAATGTTTGTTTTTCCTTCTTCATTGCTTCTTTTCTAACCCTGGATATGGACCAGAATGTCCACTTCTAGCAGACAATGCCTTATAGAATAAGAGGCCTTCTCTTATTCTCTATAAAATAACAGCCTCCAAGTCAATACTGGTAGCCCTCTACTTAACAACAGTTCATTTAGTAACAGTTCAAAGTTACAAGGGCACTGAGAAAAGCGACTTATTACTGTTTCTATTTATTTATTTTTTATTTTATCAAGATTTATATACCGCCCCCTCTCCCAAGGGACTCGGGGCGGTGCACAGCAGATAAAAACACATACATAAACAATCTAAAAACCAATTAAAATAATTATATAAGGCTGATACAAATTAAAATTAAGAGTTACATTTAGAGTTAAAATCGACAATTAAAACAATCAAATTTAAAATTACAAAAACTAAAACAATTTAAAATTTAAACCCTGAGGTATCAGGCCAGACCAGCTAGCTGGAAGAAATAGGTTTTTAACGCACGTCGGAAGGCTCGGAGGTCAGTAATGGTCCGAATCTCAGGGGGGAGTTCGTTCCACAGGGAGGGCGCAGCCATGGAGAAGGCTCGAACCCTCGGGGCCGTCAGGCGACATCGACCCGAAGGTGGAACCCCAAGGAGGCTTGCCCTGTGGGAGCGCACTGGTCGGTTGGAGGCTGATGGTGGCAACAGGTGGACTACATATACAATTTACACAATGGACGCAACAAAACTTCGTTCTGGCAGCAGAAACGGTCCCAAGAGTTTTGTTAGCTACAAATAGTTTTTCGGGCGTTCAGTAAAAAGCCCGTAACTCAATCTCGGCTCCGTACGAACATGTCTCTTCAATGAGAATCCAATTATGTAGATTTCTCGCAGTGGTTTAACTCGATTTCAGGACTGGTATAACTAGTGAGGAGTGAGAAGGGGGGTGGAAATTTCTCTTAAGGTCCTGTAGGGCTGGTCTCGTATGTAGGCAGTGATGAAATGCAATGAATAACAACCCTGGGTGAGTTTTTGTAAAAGTCAAAAGAGGGGCGCTCTTCACACGGTCACTTCTGCCCTCGTGACTTCCCGTCTGGACTACGCCAACGCTCTCTACATGGGGCTCCCCTTGAAGAGCATCCGGAGGCTGCAGTTAGT
>JAEANM010026823.1:0-10657 GCA_017656035.1 Myanophis thanlyinensis | reverse complement strand
ATTGGCTGTAAACCGCCCCGAGTCCCTAGGGAGAGGGTGCGGTATATAAATCGTGAAAATAAATAAATAAATCAAAAATACTCTGGGGAAACCGTGTGGTCATACCCCCGCAACTACAGCCCCAAATACTGGCATCTCTCCATGAGGGCCACCCAGGCATAGTAAGAATGAAAGCCTTAGCCAGAAGCTACGTATGGTGGCCAGGCCTGGACACTGATATTGAGAATAAAATCAAGCACTGTTTCCCCTGCCAGTCATCTAGAGCAGCCCCCCCAGCTGCCCCAGTCCAAACATGGGAAATTCCACAAAACCCATGGTCCCGGCTACACATAGACTTCGCAGGCCCCATACAAGGGCATATGCTACTCATCATCGTCGATGCCCACTCCAACTGGACAGAAGTCCAGCCAATGCGCTCAGCCACAACAGACGCAGTAATTACGGCACTCCAGAAACTCTTCACAACTCATGGCCTTCCAGAAATGATAGTCTCCAACAACGGCCCCCAATTCACCGCCGACAACTTCAACAAATTCTTACAGGGCCTGGGCTTCAGACATGCCTCCTTGGCCCCGTATTACCCAGCGGGCAATGGCAGGGCAGAACGCGCCGTACGGACAACCAAGGAAGTCATCACCTGCATGAATACCAGTGACTTGCAACACAAAATCAACAACTTTCTACTGACCCAGCACTCCACACCCTCACACTTGACCAACTGCAGCCCAGCAGAACTACTCATGGGCCGCAAAATAAAAATCCCCCTCAACCACGTACACCCGGACGACTGCCCCACATTGGAGGGACCACCACTGTCAGGGACAAAGGACATTCCAAGAGGGGGAGGGGTTTTTTGCAAGGAACTACCCAGGCCCTCCAAAATGGGTGCCCGGGACCATAGTGCGGTCAACTGGACCAAAATCCTATGAAATAAGGCTACAGGACAACTGCCTATGGAAGAGGCATGTCGACCAACTCAGGGGCTGGGACATCAGAAAGCCCAGCTAAAATGGCAACAAGCACCGAGGACATAGCCCAGGGTGCCTAGGGGAGGGGCAGGGACCTGGGGGGCCAACAACACAACCGCAACGACGCACATGACCGCAACAATGCACACCTACCTCAGGCCAACATCCAAACCAAAGCCGCCACCGAGGCCCAACTGCCGCCGCCGCCGCCACTGAATAATCCTCATGGAAGGTCCCATTGGACCTATCTTCCTTCTGCAGTGGCGCAGACTCAAATGAACAGAGCCTGCGCCGTTCAGACAGAAATAGGCACCGCCCACTTTACCTCAGTGATTACGCATGCGCAATCACAAGAAGCAAGGACACTCCATCCAAGAGGGGAGGGGTGTTGTATTCTGCGCATGCGCAGCCATAGTCTTCCCTCTGGTCCACCCATGCAAATTCCTGAACTGGCAGCTGATTGGCTGCCGGCCCAGAGGGTCCTGATTGGTCAGGACACTCCAGCCAATGAGAGCGTTGACTGGCTGAGCCGCGGGAATGTATAAAATCCGCGGCCCGCCTGTAGACGCTAGCTCAGTCAGTGCATTGTGAGTTCTACTTGCGAATGCAAATAAATGGGGACCCTCGCAGTCATCCAAATGGACCTGCGGTTTGTGTATTTCTTGGCGCATTTTGACCGGGTTTTCGGCTAAAACACCATCCAATATGCTTAATTAAGAGTTGCTTTTTTGAAAAAAAAGTACTATAATGTTGTTGTCTGATAGGAGAAATCTGAGAAGTACTATTCGATCAGGTTATATTTTCATCATTGCTGAGTGATGATATCTTCAGTATGGGATAGTAGATTACTTTTCAGTAAGTTGACCTAACCTGGCACAGATTCTAAAAATTAAATTTCATGAGGAAGTATCCAACACATTGAGTTAAATAGTTCAGTAACTTCACAGCCAACCCTAATACAAATCAAGAATCCTATGGGATTTACAAGGCCAATATGACTTGGAATTCAGTAGAAAAAAATAGACATGTCACTTCATTTTTGTTCTTTGCTTAGATCCTATACACAATAACCTTCTTTAAACAGACAGGGAACCCAATCTGGTTTGTGTTTTTTTTTTGAACTGGTGTTAGAGTGGTGGTGTCCTGTTATCAGTCTTAAGATCCCAGGTGTAATATATTTACGGTGCCTGATGGTGGCTAATGTTTAGTTACAAAGCACATATTTACACACACACAATCACTAAAGTTGTGCAAAAAAATTGGAATTTTGATTTAAAGGCAATGCAATAAAGTGATTTCTGATAGAACTTGAAGGTCAAAACTACTATCAGATTGAATCAAATAATCCTGAATTGATTTGGATATTCCTGCATTTGCAGTGAAATAAATTTTCCAAAGAAATTCAGAAATAATGAACTGAATTGACCTCATTCAGTTCAGTTAGAACATCTGAATTATGTTGGATTAATTTTTCAAATCAAATGAGTTATTCAAATATAATTTTTTTGTTTGTCATAGATTTAATGGCTATCATATGGATTTGGTAGTTGGGAAGAAAGGAGGTAATTGGGAAGGTGGTTACTTCATGTATATGTAAACAATCGTTATGATCGTTAGTGTTCTTGTGGTGTCTGATTTAGTGTCCGTATTGCCTGTGGAAAGGAGCTTTTCCTCATTCTTTCTGTGTTTGCCTTCAGAGAGCGAAAATGTTTTCCCGACCGTATCGTGGCAAACAGAGTATTGTTGGGGTGGCTGGGGTCTTTAACTATCTTTATAGCTTTAGTCTGGCAATGTTTGTTGTAGATGGAGTGTATCTTGGGGAGCTTGGTGTGGATGATGCACTCAGCTCTTAGATTGCTTATAATAGTTGTACAATCCACATGTCACTTCCGTGGCTGTTAGGTGTTGTCTTTTTGCTTTTTCCTCCAATTTATCCACACTTTTATAGACTAACAGCCTGACTCAGGTGAGACCACCTATGGATGTTGACATATTCCTAAAAATGCTGGAGTATGACTCAATTAGTTAGATACCTCTGACACCGCATGGATGCTTGTGCGTGGGGAATGAATGAATGAATGAATGAATCCATCTTATCACTAAAAGTTTACAGGGGCTGTAAATTTTTATGGCTTTTTGAGAAAAAGTAGGAACCTTGGGGAAGGGATGGGTGAATGGATGGGAAGCACCTGGCTGCAGCTGCTTTTCCCAAATGGAGACAGCAACCCCAGCTTCATTCCCTCACAGAATTATAATAAATTATAAAAAATTATAATAAATGCTATAATAAATTATACTAAACGTTATTAAAAGTAACTATTTTGGGGGACTTCCTGGGAACATGGCTTACTGAACATACACACAGAGAGAGATCTTTAATGGATTTCTCCCTGGGGGTGTTGCTCTTCTGCTTTCTAACTGAAAGGATTGGTATCCCTTCAGTTTTTATGATCCACCCAGTCGGGGTGTGTCAAAGAACTTTGTCTCAGAACCCTTCAATACAGCTGTAAGCTGGCAAACTGTTTCTGGAATTGAACTCTGAAGCTATCTGCATGCCAAAAGCTAGGAAGGGAGGGGCTGCAATCTGTATGGAGGTTGAAGCAGTCCTTTGGAAATTCACCTTGCAAATGAACAGTAAATTATGCCTTCCTTTTCTTAATCACCTTCAAAGATTATTATTCTATCATAAGTCAACTTAAAACAGGCTTTTTCTAGCAACAGCCTGCTATATAACTAAAAATGTTAAAAAATATTTTGGTCATGAGATGGGGGTGGGGTGGAGCCACTGCGGGATGACGTGATCTCCATGGGTGTGGTGGGAGACAGTTTTGAACTCCTCACACAGGAGGCCCCCAAGGACCTAAATCACCCTGTAGAGTGAAAGCGCAGGGTGGTATTAGCCAGGAGTCCACAAACTCCTGGGATGAGCCGCAATTAGCCTTCTAATCCTGCAGGGGGGAAAAGATGGCAAATTTGCCAGATTGGAGCTGGGGCAGCCTTTTGAAGATACAGCAGAAGTGAGAAAAGATTGTGCATTCATGCTGGTGAGAGACTATTTTATTTAATTCCCAGCTAATGAAAAGTGAGTTCCCAAGGAAGAAGAATCAGAGGAGCAATTGGGGCCAAAAGGGATGGTAAATTTTCGTTTTATTTCCACCACCCAGGAAAAAAGCGGTGAAAATAAAGCTGGAGGCTAGTTACTGATTTGGACTAAAGGAGAATATTGGTAAAAGGAGAAAAAAAGAAAAGGATCTATGTGGGTGTTACAGGCTGGAAATTATAAGACTATTTACTTAGAATTGTGTTTCTGATTAAGATCTCCCCTGCTGAAAAAAAGCGGACAAGAAGATAGGCAGGAAGGAAGAAGGTTTTTTTCCTCTTTCCTTTTCCAGTGTTTTAAAGGCTAAAGCAGGCAGAGGGGGAACAAAAGTAGCGACTAGTGCCATCTAGTGGCAAAAAAAAGCTTGGAGAGGAAAGTTAAAATAAGACTCCCTGTAACCTTGAAAACACCTGATGATAAGAATTTAGCCATAATTACAAACTATGTTTACAAGAAGACCTATTTTTCATCAAAGAACAAGATAAAGTATGAATTACTGAGGCCTTTAAGAGGGTAAAACATACAATTTTGGACTAAAACTAAGGCAAATAAATACAGTGGACACTCTGAGTTTAATTGAAGAAATTTTAGAAGCGGTAGAAGTGCTGACACACCCAAATTGTATGGACTTAAAGAATATTGTTACATATAAAGACATTTTGAATGTAAAGGGGGGACTCAAAACAAAAAAGAACTGAGTGAACAAGGGGTCAATATGACATGGTATTCACAGGTGTAGATACATGAGAGATATGAGAAAGATATTAAATTATTTGGTTTTTATAAGGATTTAACAGAATTGGACCAAATATTAACAGGAACAGATGAAAAATTAATAAAGAAATATATAATTACTTAGCATTAACTAAATTAGAGGAGGAACAGGTGAAAGAGACAATGATTTCAAATACTTGTGTATTTTTTTTGCTGAATTCTTAGATTTGAAGCTATGTGTAGTTCTGTGTCCTTCTCTTTTTCTTTTTTATCTATGTTATGTATCACCTTGGTCCTGGGGAAACATTGTTTTGTTTCACTGTGTACTGTACTGTATATTGTTGAAATGACAATAAAACCTACTTGACTTGACTTGATTGTGTGGGCAAAAACTTTTGGTTATACAATAGAACTAGACGTTGGCAGAAATTATGGGAGAGGAATTATAAATTGACTATGTCAACAGCACATAAAGAGAATGTCAAATCTAAAAGGACAATTTTGGACTGGGGGGTTGGACCCCCCCAGTCCAAAATTGTCTTCCTAGGCTTGACAAATAATTTATATAAGATGTTTTATAGATGGAAATTTGCCCCATTGAGATTGGCAAAGAAGTTTAAGGATAAATCTGAGAAATGTTGGAAATGTCACCAGACACCGGGTTCCTACTTTCATATGTGGTGGACTTGTTTAATGGCAAAGAAATTTTGAACAAAGATTCAAATATGGTTGGAAAAAATGATAAAACGGCATATTGATTTAAAGCCAGAATTTTTTCTATTGGGCATTCTGCCAGAAAAATATAATAAGGAAAATGTGAATTTGATTGTGCATGTATTAACAGCACCTAACAGCACCTAAGATTGTATTTGTACAACACTGGAAATTAGAAGAGATCCCGACAAAAGAATTAGTGTTTAAGAAGATATTAGAATGTGCTGAAATGAATAGGTTAATGTTGGAAATCAAAAAGTGAATTTTATAAGACATGGGAGATATTTTACCAATGTTTGGACATTAGAAATAAGTACATTTTAGAATATAATTAAGATTAATTTTATATATTATTATGTATGGTTAAGTATGATATAGAAGAATGATATATATGGATTGGATAATATAAAGTATGGTTTATATGATAATGTGATATATTTTAGTATTTGGTAATTAGAATTATTATTTATAGAAATGTTTGTATACCCAGATGACACATGATTTGATAATTGGATGGATAAGATGATACGTAAAAGAAAATAAAAAATGTTTATAAAAAAAGAAATAAATGATGACTGTTTACACCTAGGTATGGCCTCAATGAGAAAAAGAACTTTTAAAATGTGATTTCCACACCCTTTAATTTGTAATGTACCACAAATGAAGGACAAACTAAATTCTATTATAACCAATACATCTTAATGTAATTCTTTAGACTAAACTTAGATTGATGGAATGATATGGTTACTTTTTAAAAGTTTCTAAGAATGCACAATATGTATTATCTATACACTCTTCAGAAAAGCTAAATAAATCTCTACATTAATTGGTTATAAAGAATTTCAGTTCTCTAGTTTCATGTCCACTAGATGGAGCATTGTTACTATACTCCCACTTTTGGCACCTTAAAAGATTCTTGAGAGAAAAAAGAAACTAAATTACTAATGTTGAATTCAAGCCCATGTTAAGAACCAGTTTTTTAATTGCAGTAGCCATTTGTAGTTACCCATTATAGTCTTTTACTGTATTGTGAGAATATAGCTGATTATAAGGAAAGTATCTTAAATTGTTAGAAAATGGATAACATCTTAAAAGTTTTAATGTATAGCAGGAAGCTTCACATGTCTTAACACAAAATTCTATAGATTATCTGAAAAAAAAACAACCAGTTGCTACCACTTATTTGATCCTTCACTAGCATTATACAATCCTTACAATGCTTTTGAATTCTTATAAAACACTTTAACTGTTTTATCCTTATAACTACTTTCTAGGTGGAAATCATCACTGACCTTGGCACGTTTTTTACTAGTTCGTTACATAATTAAGGCAAGACAAGAGAAGAATCTGCTTCAGAAGAACCATAAATGCACAAAATATTATGATTTTGGCTGCCATTTTGACTTTTGCTGACATTCCTAAATACTTTTGCATAGATATATATGTATATATAAGCATTGGTGTCTGCAGGGATTTCACTAACAGACTCCTTGGTTTGATCCCTGGTGTAATGTTTTACTACTTACATGCAATTGCTCAAACTAGTCCTTGTTTAAAGACTGCCTCACTTAGCAACCATTCAAAATTATGCCAGTGGTGAAAGTAGGTTTGTGATCAGTCTTTGTATCTACAATCTTAGCAGGCCTGGAAAGCAAAGGAAAGCTGAAATAAGATCATAAGTACAATTTCACTTAGCAATCTTTTAATGACCAATATTGTCTATGTATGGGGTGGGGCTTTGCCATGATCTTTAACTTGACTTTTTGATCCCTCCCCTCCACTGACATTGAAAAGTTAAATGTTAATTTTCTTGAGTTTGAAACAGAAATAGTTTATTATATAACCATAGTAGTAACAGAAAAATAGTTGTGGGAGAAAAATGGTAGAAAAGATTGCTCCTCCAACAGTGGAACAATATATAGCCCTTTACACATAAAATACATGTTGTTGTTAGTCATGAAGACATGTCCAACCCATCACAACAATGTTCCTCAAGGCCTTCCTGTCCTCAAAAATAAAATAAATGTTACCTTTGTAGAATTAATATTTCTAACCATGTAGAAAAGCATCAGGAGAAAAATGATCTCCAGTTTATAGCTCTTGTATTAGATCTCCCATATTTTTTTTAAACGCCATAGCCCAACCCAGTCCTAAATGAATTTTAATTATAATCCTACATGAGAAAAATAACTTGAATTGTATGTCATTACTCAGGCCTTAGAGTAAATTAGAATGTGCTTAGTAATATAGCTTCCTTAATTTTTCTTTCCTTGAACACTAAAAGAATCCCAGAAGCCCTTCTATATTGAGCCAGCTATCATTCTTTATCTGAATAAAATACTTTTCTATACAAGAATACCAGTCTATCAATATTAGCATAAAAGCAGCTTGACAACATAAGTGACATTTCTGCTAAATAAAATACGCAGTGCCCAACCTTAAGAACAGCTGATCAATATTAAACAAAATATTTAACAATATCCCGCTGAGAAACAGTGTCATCTCCTCAGTGTAGAAAACATCAAAAACCTTTGATTCCATTTGTTATATCACTTCACAGAGTCTTCAGCTTTTCGGAAGGATAGACCATTTCTGTTTAAATCCACTAGGCTCTAAAAGAATTGTGCACTATACAGTCCAATGTTAGGCACAATTAACTGCTGTTATTACATCCTTAGCTAAAGAATGTTTGGCCTCAGAATTATCTTGCAATTGCAAGACCTCGAGACGAAACCTACAACTGCTAATACCCCTGTACATCGACATGCTATTATTAGTAAGCTTAGTGTTATGAAAGATGGAAGAAATTTTTTTTTAGTTTGTTTTTTATGCTTTGGGTGTACTACATTAAGGACAGGCAGGAGTGTGTGAGGGTGATGGTAAAAATAGGTGACTGAGTGCAAAAAGTTCATAAGATCTTGTTGAACACTTAGATCATCTTGGAAAATTGCTGCAGGTTATCCTAGAGGGCTTGTCCAGCTGTAATTGCAGCACATACACTGTATGTATAAACACCTACATCATTAGCTTTGGCTCTAAAGATCTATTTTAGACATTACTACTTAGATTTTCCCCCTCTGTTTTTATTTAAAAGCAAAATTCCTAGCATGAAATCATATTACACCTTGCTTTTGAAATTTAGTTTGTGACTTAAATTTAGTTTGTGACATTTAATCCTTCCTCCCCTCCCATCTTTCTGTGTTCTTAATGAAGACTGCCTTCTATTTATCTGTTTTATTATAAAAATGATTTTAAAAGTGGTGCCACCGCCAAAAGGATATATTTAGAATCACATCTAGTTTAATTCTCAGCAGCCACATATACTAAAACAAATTGGAATAGACTCATTCTGGAAATGACAGCTAATGAACACAGCTAGTGCTTATTGGTTCTTATCTAAGCACTAATTTTTAAACTAATTGCCAATATGCCTGGATATTTTCAAGCTAACAGTCATTTCAGGAGCAGACTACAAGTTAGACTGCCTTTGAAACTGAGCTTCTTTTTTAATTGCTGCACTCTTATTGCCTTTATTGTCTTATTTTAGGACATTGGGTTTTATTGATCATCATTTTTATTGTTCTTTTTGCACTTTACTGGATTCAGTCAGAAGGAAGAGTGGTATAAAATTATTTTCTAAAGTCAAGTTAAATTACAAAAAAGCCACAATTAGAAAAACAAATACAAGCACAGGAAGTATCTTGAAACTTGATACAGGTGCACAATTATCTCTTTAACCAGTAAGACTTTCTTCTGTTTCTGGAACTGAACTGTTAAAACATAATAAACGCTGAAGCAAAACAAACTAAAACAAATTCTGCATGCCCACTCAGGACTCACATAATGTTTAGCTCATTACCTAATAACAACTGAGAACAGTTACATTTAATGACTTGAAAGACAAGGTAGTCAATAAAATATTTATGGACATTGTTAGAAGATACAGTGTCTGAGGAATATAGTGCTTGCTCTTTCTTTCACAGTAATTGAAAATCTAAAAGTAAAATGTGGATAATAAAAAAATGCATTTGTTATTAAGAGGACCCTCCAATATTTCTCCTAAAATAGAATTTGAAATAAATTGGTAGATTCATCCTCAAGCAGATGTTAACAGAATGTCCCCTAAATTTCAATAAGATGTCCTTTTTTCTGGAATTTTATCTTGCTATATAAGTTCTGCATTCCCCATTACTATGTCAACAGAACCCTAAAAACAGTCCGTCCCCCCCACCAGAACTCATTTTATGTTCATCTTCTGATCTGGAAGTCAACCATTTAGCTACTGTCTTGCTAAATATTGCATTATGTTAATGTAGACTGATTTATGACTTAAGCTTATGTTTATATAGTTTATTTATTGTTTTATGTAGGATATCTCTAGTTCCAAAATTCATCAATAGTTGTGGATATAAGAGCCGTGATGTCACAGTGGTTAGAATGCAGTACTGCAGAGCTGACTTATTGCTCACTCCGGGAGTTCAATTCTGAGTGGTTCAAGGTTGACTCAGCCTTCTATTTTTCTGAGGTCAGTAAAACAAGGACCCAGATTGTTGAATAAAAACACTATGAAAGAGTATATTCTAAGTATTGTTGCTATTGCTATGTCTCAGAATCACCAAAAACATGCTGATTTGGCTAGTACTGACACTAATTATATGACTGAAGGCCTAGGCAGTCCCTGTGAAATCTATGACAGCAAAATCTGTGTAAAGAAGCAATACTATAGATATCCCTACAGAATCAACAAAGCCCAAATGACATTCATACAGACATGAATGATAATGGATATACTGGATATACTTCATCTAAAGATAATTCTTTGGTTATATCCATTTGTTTAACAATCATTTAAAGTTATAAAGTCACTGGGACAAAATGTATTTCCTACTAGTGCAGTGTCCTTGTGGTCATATGATCAAAATTTTGGCACCTGATAACAAACCACATTTACTTTTATATATATCTTAGTAATTATCTGCTCAAATTGCATAGACAATTTTGCAAATTCTTTGTTAAAACCAGTTTATGCTATACCCAGGATCTACCCTTAATCCAGGGGTATCAAACTTGCATAGTTGTGGCAGCTTATTTAAATTTTAAATTTATTATAATGTGGCCTGGATTTAATTTTTCTTAAACTGTTTTTAACTTTTCTATGTAT
>JAEANM010026822.1:0-10657 GCA_017656035.1 Myanophis thanlyinensis | reverse complement strand
CTTCTTCTTCTTCTTCTTCTTCTTCTTCTTCTTCTTCTTCTTCTTCTTCTTCTGGCTGTTCCCATTAGAGGTCGCCACAGCGAATCAACTGCCTCCACCCAACTCTATTCTCAGCATCCTCCACTCTCACCCCAATCACCTTCATGTCTTCTTTTAGCATATCTTATAACTGAAGTCCCTATTTAGATTTTCATTTCTGTATATCCAGATTTGATTTAAAGCCCTCCTAACCAAGCTTGCAGCACTTTGTCCTAAAACTTTTTTAGTTTTTTGAGTAAATTCCATTTGATTCTAGTAGTTTATCACATAACACAAACTAGGATCCTAGGAACTAGATTTCTCCCCTTGACCCCATTTGTGTAGGCAAGTCATTGATTTGCAGCATTCTTATTTAGGTCCTCTTCCATGGACAAGAACAGGGGTGTCAAACTCAAGGCCCTTGGGCCAGATCCAAGGGGTGCTTATATCTGGCCCATAAGGCAGTGGTGGGCTGGAAATTTTTTACCTCTCACAAATAAATTGGATTGGATCTCTCTCTCTCTCCCTCCCTCCCTCCCTCCTCCCTGCTTTAGGCAGGCTTAGAAAGTTTGCCAGTACTGTCCCTCATTTGGAAATGCTTAAGGAGAATTAGGGGCTAGAGACAATTCATCTCTGCTACAGGTGAGGCTATCAGAATGACATTTTGGCAGGCATATAATGCCTGCTCCACTTTCTTCTCAGCCTCTCTGGTACTAATGACAAATGTGGCTTTACTGCCCAGTGGAGACAAAGCCGCTCATTTTGTATACCTCTGCTGCCAGTGGATATGCACTTATGGATGGCATGATGGGTCCATCTTGGGTGTGGAGTTCTGCCACTAGCCTGGCAGCCCAGCCTGAGCCATGGTTTTTTTTTTAAATTTCCCTGGGGGGGGGGGGCTACTGAAATGGGAAGTGCACCCCTTCCATCCTCTTCTTACTTTACAAGCAAGTGCAAGCCTGATAGAGGACAGAGTCATTCACTTCCCCAGCAGGAAGGGATTTGTGACAAACAGCTGCCCCTTCCTCTTTTCCCCCCCATGTTGCGGCCTCACTCTCTTCTTTCCCCCTCCCCCATGAGCTTGCCATTCCTCTTGCGGCATCCATGGGGCTTGAGACTTTCCCCTCTTCTCTTTCCCAAGGCGCCAGTTTGAACAGAGGGAAGCACAAGCAGCCAAACAGCGCACATCGTCTGGCAGGACTCATCCCACAGCAGCACAGCATGGCATTGTCTGTATCGCAGGGTTTAAAAATCCAGAAACAGCTGGGCTGCTTGGTGTGCCCTGACAGATCACCTTTGTTTTTCTCCCCCACCTCATTTTTTTAACTCACCGCTTTAGAGGCAATGTATTTACAGGCAAAGCCCAGGAAACTCGCGTGCATGGGTCAAGGATCTTGGTTGCCCTGCCCCCTCCGATCTGCTTTTTTTTCTGCCCTCCTGTTCGCTCAATAGCCTTTGAATACATGCTGAGGAGGAGCTGGGGTGTCCATCCCTTTTGCTTGCCATTACCAGTGCCACTCACCTCCTGCTGGCAGGCTAGCTAATGGAGTGATAAGAGTTTGCAGGGGGGCCTGCCTAACACCTGCATTGCCTACAACACAAGCGTTCATTCTCAGCTTTATTTGAGATTCCTAGCTGCAATGGACAGCAAAGTAGGACTGACCCCAGCCGTGGCTTTCAGCTCCGAGCCAAACCAACAGGAACCAAGGACTGCCTTGGGTGCCACCAGCTGGTGCAAATGTGTCAAAGGTGGAATGGGTAGTGCAAAGACAAGTTGTGCTTTGCTCCTGCACACTAAGGCTTCGGCATTCGTTATTGCCACTTCAGTCCACCTACACTGCGCCCACCCACCCCAGTTGTCACCACAGCACCACTACCTTTAGGGAGCCACAGTCTCAAAGATTGTGCAGCAAGAGAAAAGGCAGATGCATGTGCTTCTTCTGCCATTCCAGATGGTTGCCTCCAGAGAGAGGAGGAATAAAGAGGCCAGACAGTAGGCACTCACTTGCTTTGCTCTCCCACCTCTGTTGCCTTTTCTCTTCTTGGCTTCCCTTGTCTTTCTCATTTAGGGAGCTGCTGCAGTCTCAAAAATTGAAAGGGCCACATGGCAAAAGAAAAGGTGTTTCACTTTGCAAGAGCAGAGGTTGGACAGCAAAGGAAGCAATGCTTCAGCCTGCTGACTGTCCTCTTTATTTCCCCTTGCTCCCCAGGCAGCTGGGTAGCACAACACAAGGCCATGGGAATGCCTCCATGGTGGAAGGCAGGCAAACTGGCTGGGCCATGTGGGAGGCAGCTGTGCCGGGATTCCAGCCTTGCTGCTTGCAGACTCACCCAGGCAGATCAGGGGGCTGCTCAGCTGGGCTACGGGGAGAGCACCGCATGGGTTGCAGCCATGGTGGAGAAGGCAGGCAAGCTGGCTGACCCACAGAGACTGTGTGTCTAGGCAAGCAAGGGAGACAGACAGAGAGCAACAGCAGCTATGCCTGATGAGCGGGTGATATGAAGACTGAGTGGGAGGGCCAGGGAGGGGCAGGGTGAAGCCAGTCAGTGGTGCGATTTTCTGGTTCTCCAAACTGCACAGAATTGTAACAACCAGTCCTATAGAACCAGTCTGAACAGGCAGCAGCCCACCACTGCCACAGGCCACCATGCAAACATCAAAGGACTGGCCCATGGTGCCTCTTCCAGTGAAAAGGGAGCTTAGGAGAGCAGCACACAGCCCTACCAAGGTCCGTTTTCACTGGCAGTGGATTGCAGGAGGCCGTTGCAGCCTAAAATAGAGAAAGGGAGCCTGAAGGTAGAGGCAGAGTGCTTAGACCACCACAGGCACCCTGACACAAGTGATGTCAAGCTGGCCATGCCTATTCTGGCCACACCCACCCTGGCCTCTTGAGGTCAAACACAATCCTGATGCGGCCCTCAATGAAATTGAGTTTCACACTCTTGGATTAGAACGGTGGATAAAAATCTTATCTGCATTCCCAGGTTATTGAACATTAGTCCAAGATTTTCAAGCCTGTATTGATATTGTTGTCAATTATCTTTGCAGTATTTTTGGTCTCATATGTGTTAGCAATGAAGGGATAATTGTCAAAGGACCTGATAAATCTTGAAAATTATGTCAACATCCCTGCTCCTTTTCCTTCACTTTATGAATCAATGAGTCTGGTCAGCATACATTTGCTTCAGTTGCTTTTAGAAGTGAGTTGTGCATCATCACAACTCTTCCTTTTGTTTTTTACAGCACTCAGTTGTATCCTTTTGCCCTGTAGGAATCCATTGTTCTTTCTCATTCCGCAGCATTTCTTTTTCTTCTCTGACCACTCAGAGCTAATTTTATCAGAGTCTGAAAATTGTTTTCCAAGGATGTAAAATATCTTCTATGTCTCTTGCTTCTAGTTATTACTCTCAACTGTTAGACTTGCTGCTCTATCTGACTATTTTCCCTACAGAGAGTTGTGTCTACCGACAGTTTCTGTGATAGATCTTTCTTTGTTTGGATTGATAAACTTTTGTTCTTTCTTACCAGCTGAGGTATATCTATTTGCTGCTCCAATCCTTTGACTTTTTGTTTAAGGACTGCTATAAATTTCATTTATTATAAACATATCCCAAAATAATTTTCAGGCAGAAAAACAAACTTACCATAGGCCTTGCAAGTTACATCTGCTGATATACTTTCATAAACTAAAGTTGAATTAAATAGATAAATAAAAGCCTCAGATTTCAATTTCAATTTCAATTTCAAATTTTTATTGGTCACATACACAATCATACATGGGTACGATATGCAATGAAATGCTTACGCAACCGCAGGTAAGGTAGGAAGGGAGGGCTAGGGGTAGCTGGGAAGGTGGGAAATTAGATGCAATCATGGATCTTATAGTCCTGATATTCTTGTGGTACATTGCCTGGGATTTTATAGTCCTGAGTATTCTTCTTGTTACGTTGCCTGGGATTGTTGTACGTTGCCTGTAAATCTTTCGGCCCTCTTGGCTGTTACAGCTGCCTGGGAGTCCTTTGCAGCACCCGGAAGTCCTCATGCTGCTTTCGGAAGGTCAGCAGCTCCCAGAAGTCACCAGAAGTCTTTGGGCGCTGGTGACGGGGTGACGGGGTGGCCCCAGGAGGGCGATGGAGTGACGGGGCAGTTTTCAGATGAGTCAATTACCAAATCTTGAGAAAAAAAAATAGTGATTCCTTTTTAAACTTTTCTGACAAACTCTTGCTTGTTTACCCTCTTTGCTTACTTAGTGGGGTACTCCCTGGAACCTGGCTGTTTTTTATCATTCTTACAATCTCTGCAAGTCAGAAGTTCCTTCATTTTCAGTGTTAGCTTTGAGACCTTACAAATCCAAGACAACTTTCATCTTGAACATTCACTAGATTTTTCTCTATGTTTTGTTTTTAAAAAAATCCTGTTCAGCTTGCCCTTTGAATTATCTCTGCTCCCTGTCAGTGTTAAGGACTAAGGAAATCTTAAATGATTGTCATGACCAATGCACATAGAGAAGCCTACTTTAGCTGAAATGTGTGACGTTCTCATATATGTTTATCTAAACCAGTTTACTCAACCCCATTTTCTGGATGCACACAATATACAGTACTTATCAATAGGTTAATCATGAGATTTAAGAAAAACTCTTGCCCAGTCAAGCCACTAGCCCATCTATTTTTGGTGTTCTATGTCATATGGTGGCCATCTGGATATTTTAGAGAAACTTGCAAAGCTGGCTTGGAAAACTATATCCCCCCATAAAATGTTGCCTCCCAACAACCAGTATTTAAGATATACAGCTGTGAAGAAAATCCATTACATATTAGCCATTGGTAGATAAATTCTCCAGAAACTTGTCCACTTTAAAACCAAATTGACAAACATCATTGCAGTTATTGGCAATGAATTCCACAATTTAACAATATAGTTATGTGAAACCAGAATTTCCATTTGACTGCCCTGGACCTTCCATGACTCTACTGATGGGTCTGGGTTTGGATAACATGGTACGCTGAAGTATGTTTGACTAGTTTGTGGCTTGTGCAAAGACAGGACATTGTCTTGAGAAATAATCTTGAGACATTATTTCTTAAACCAAAGCCAAGAATAGGAGGAAAATGAGAGATGTAGATCACTATTTTTTAACAAAAGTGTTTTTCCCCATCACATCTGACTCTGCATGTGAGTTTTTATGGCCATTATCTCATTTCTTTCAGTCCAGGTAGGCTAAGTGCAAAGCAATTTAGTCACATCTCAGGAAAGGACAAGTTGGCTAAGAATACCAATGTGATTTTACATGGTGAAAGTTCATAGAGATGTTAAGGATGGATGCCATTTGTAGCCTTATAATCATCCATATTTCACTTCAAATCCCGCAAGGGCAAATGACATTATTAATGTTTTTTTAAACAAATCAGGTGGGTGATATAGTCAAGAAATAAAATGTTAATGTGGGAAATCATATCTACATACCTGTTTGCATGGTTGGGTCCTCTGAAACTGATTTCAAAAATTGAGTCCTGCAAACACTCATTTATTCAAACAAATGTATTATTTACTTTCAAAAGGGAGAGGAAAAAAGAGAGATGATGGTTATTTAAATTTTTCTGTCTGAAAGCATTGTGTAAAGTAAATCTCCCTTGACTTGTTACTGTCAGTTGCCAATCTCATTATTTTAAGCTCAGACTGCTGAACTCCTGCTGTGGCATGATGAGTGCTAGGAGAGATATTAGGAAAATAAAAGGAAGAGTACAAAAGTCAGCAGGAATCCCAATTCGAGAAGCGTTCAGAGAAACTCCATCTGGTTTCTGCAGCCGGAGCTTCAAACACTGATAGTAGGTTTATAGCACCTCTCTGTGGCCTCTTGTTGAGCTGCCACTTTTATTATGAAATGAAAATATTGGATCTTTTCCTTCCTTTTCTTTAGGAAACAATACATGTCTTTTAAATCCAGAGGGAAGACTCATATTCCATCTCGATTTGATTAATGATTTTTTTATTTATGAATGAATGAAGAGATAAATGTGGTATAGCAAAGCAAGGGAAGAAGATACTGGATGTTGTGTTGCTATACAACTTACTATCATTGGTTAACTGCGCACATTAATGAAAGAAGAGAATAAATTTTGGAGTCATTTTTTTTCAGGAGACAATAGATGTGTTTTTATCATTACATGATGTTTATCTCCCTTACTTTTTCATTTAGTTGTCTATACAGTCTGGCATGCTGATACGGAATAGACTATTCAGGTTGGGTGATAAAGCCTTGAGTAACAGCCTTATATAGGACTGATAGAAATTGCAGCCAACGGGAATATTCTGGAAATGGCCAAATGTACTTAGAACTCAATATGGAAAGAGTGGTTTCATGACAAAATCTCTAAAGCTAACCATCATGCTCTAAGTATCATCAATACCCTTGCTCTAAAGCAACTTAAATTATTATGACCAGAAGGAAGTTAGATGGCACACTTTGTTGGAAAGAAAAGAACAACTTTGATTCCTGAACACCATGGACAGGGAGGTTCAGTATCTCCACTAGATTGAAATAGAACACTCTTAATTGGTCCAGCTTGTAACAATGATTTTTGAAGATTGCACCGTGTAATTCTAATACTGTAATTCAAATTGGAAGTCTTCCTGAAACTATTCCACATTAGGCCATCTCAACTGAATTCAGAAATAGAGTTGACATTTTATATTCAGCTATGTTGTTTTCAAAAATTATATGTGTCTAGCTTTGTATGACCTTTCATAAGTATAGCTTACCAATCACAATGGCTGAATCCTCTCAACTTCGGATAGTTAGGTAGGCACCATTAAATCTGACTTGACTCCTGACACCTAAGAAATGGACAGATGTTTGCCATTTCAATCTGCCTACAGCAACAACCTATAGCTCGTCCAAGGACATTTCAGTAACATCTTTGATCCTACATATCCAACTTATTCATTGCCTGCCCCTACTATCCTTAATCTTGCCAAATGTAATATTTTTCCCTAAACCATTATGTGCTCAAAGTATGTGGCTTTCTGTTTGCCTCAGGGAAGCAGTCAGTCCTGCTTTGGCCTACAACTGACTGCTTAGTTCACTTTGCTGTCCTTGAAAGTGAACTAAAACTTAAAAACTATATCCAGATCCATAATTCAAGATCATCTATCCCTTTTCTCAATCTTATTATCTACGTGGTTTTCCTATAACTATCACTGTTTGAGCTATACTGAACTTGTCAGTGAAATATCCTTTATGTTCTTGTTTAAGTTTGTTATTGCCTTCTTTCTTAAGATTAATCTCCTCTTTAATTCTCTAACACACTTTCAGCTTTATTCTTGAGCTCCAGGAAATAAAACTTTCTACAACCACCATTTCTGTACCATCAACTCTATATCACTAATCAGACTGATATGAACTTGGATTTTTTTTTCAGTTTCCAGTTTCATAATAAGTTCCCTTTAATTCTTCTTTGCTGCTAGCTAATAGTGGTATTATCTGAATCCTATCTCAGATTATTAATAGAATTTTGATTTCTGCATTTCTTTCAATGATATTATTTTATAATGTTTGCCATGTAAGTCATAAGTGCCACCATGTCCCACTTCCTTTTCTAGTACTATTTTAGATGACTCACATTTTATATCTCATGTTTAACATTATTGGAATGGGCATAATTTTTCTGATTTTATGCTGATCTATAATCAGAATAAAATTTGAACTCTAAACTACTCTGTTTTTTAACATTCAGTTGTTACAGATACTTCTTACTCATTCTACAGAAGAATTCATATAACGTATTAAGAAAAAAAACTAAAGAAATCACCGATTATTCAGCAAAAAATGTGAACTGGGTCAACATGAAGTGATGAAATTGGGAAATAACCTCTAGAAAGAGTTGATATGAAATTTTTAAAATGGTTTCTAAGAATGCCCTAGGGAGTCATGTCAAAAGACAAGGAATATATTAAGTACAGGAAGACTATTATGTTTTGTTCACTCTAGTTCTTCAGACAATGAAAACTCCAGAGGTACAAACATTTCACCCAGGGGTTAATTTCCTAGAATTGAGTTACTGGAAGCTTATGTTATTTAATACTATATCATTTATTTACACAGGGTTTTTTTTCCACTGTATTTTATTTTTTTTTAAAGAACTGTAGTTGGAATTTTGGTGTTGAATTTATTGAATCGTAAGCCACCCAGAGTTGCTTTGGATAGTGAGATGAGTGACATATAAATTTAATAATGTTAAATTATTAAGTCAGAGGGAGGAATCAAATGAGGAATCCCTATATGGCCACAAGAGGACAATGTTTGACCTTCCCTTGAATGCCATGGAACCTTATCTAATCTTACCCAGGTACAAACTGTCAATCTGAAAAGATTCCTATCCATAGTCTTCAGCAATAAACCAGCTAGTTAAATTTTTCACATGTGGATCTGGTTGTTTGCACCTAATAAGCAAACAAACAACAATCTAGGTCAGGGGTGGGCAAACTTTTTGACTCGCCACAATGTTTCTAAAATTTGACAGAGGGGCCAGGCCAGAATAGGAGACTGGTGTGTTTGTGTGAACTAATACAAATTGGATGTGGCCCGTGGGCCATAGTTTGCCCATGTCTGAGCTACACTTATTGAACCATAAAAGTTTGTTGTTTGTCTTCACCAATGTAATAGGGAAAAGCTTGACTTACAATTCCTCATGAATAAGGAAGTGTTTCAGCTAACATAGGAATTGTATCAGACCCTTCAGCGAAATCAGCTTCCCAGATTCTCTCTCTACTGCAGAGAAAAAAAAGAAAAAGTTTTCTTCTGGGACTTTTCTTCTGCTAGTATCTAGTTCGGCGGGCCGGATTAAAAAGCCCAACAGGCCGGATGTGGCCCGCGGGCCGTAGTTTGCCCATATCTGTTGTTTACTAGAACATTTTACAAGATAAGAATATAAATTGGAAAAAAGATGTCCATTCAAATATTTCTTGTGAATTATTTATGAGTACCATGTTTTAATTGTCAAAATTCAAATGTGTTTAATATTGTAAGAAATAGCATCAAACTTTGAGTATGTATAAAAATTATATTCAACAAAATTAAAATAATTCACTTCAAAAGTTCATATATTCATGATTAATTTAAAAAGAAAACCTCCTGGAATTTCAAGACTATAAAGTTAAATAGTTCAGAATATGTCAAGGACCATTAAAAGCTCTTTCACCTTGAGTTTAAAAAGATTATACAAAAACCTTTGTACAAAGACAAAGAGCATAGGTCAATGACCTCAAAGACACAAGTCTTTTTCTAATAATGAAACATTCCTACTGAAAATTCCTGCAATTCAGATGAAAAATTATCATTTTAAATGCTCAGAAATCCCACTAATTTAGTAGAATTAGTTCTAACTCTTATGAGTTCTTTTTTGCCTGCCATCTCTAGTTTCCTCTGTTTTTGCAGAGGTCACTCTTCAAGGAGTGTAGCAAATGACTACTGTAATATGAACAGATAAGAGATTTTTGTATTTATTTTAAAGCTGAAATCAGCTTCTCTACTCTTTGAACTGTAAGCTTCTTTATGAATTTCATTCAGACAATTTATGTTATAATGACTTATAAAACCAAAGAGCTGTAATATGACCATAGAATCGAAATGGTATTTACTACCCATTGGGAATTTTCTGAATGGGATGAGTAAGGAGAGAGAAGACTTTAGCTTAATAAGTCATTCTAAAAACGGATTGTTGAATAAGCTGTTTGCTAATTTTATTGATACTGTACTTCTTTCATCTAGAAACAATGTCCTTGATACATTCCATATTTTTAGCAAGGACTAGGACTGGAGTCTAATTTTAATTCTCTAAGGTAAGTGAGCAACAATGAGAACTGAGACATTAAGCCAAATGTTGCATCTTCCTTCCCACAGAATGTCCTTGCTGCCCTGGAAATGTGGTATATAAGAAGCTAAACCATTAAGGAGTTATCTCAGCTTGCCAAGGTCCAATCTTTCCCTGTATTAAATGGTTATTTTTATTATAAGGTTTCTTTTCCCTTAGCTATCTAAATCAAATGCTTAAAATGCAGTTATTGGAGAACGTTAACCAAAATGTAAGTGAGCCATATAAGACAGATTAATGACACCTTAGTGCAGTTGTGCAAATAACCATAAGCAAATGCCCTCATTTGAGGAGACACGCAAAATTTAAAATGTTACTCTATTCTTTGCAAAAAAAATACCGTGGGAAAAGTTTTAATTCTCTTTGTACCCAACTGACAGAATCTTTGTTTTCCAATCTAAAGTTACAGTGCAGTAAGAGGAAGGTTATTGTCACCTGCTTAAAAGAAGAAATATCAAGCAAGGCAGGGTAAAGGCGATGAGAAAGAGCTACTGTAGAAAGTCAATAAAGAGTTAACTAGAATGGAGCCAGGGAGGATTATTTTGCATCATGGTTGTGAGGAAAAATAAGTCTCTACACTATTAAAGTTTCATGGGAGAAGCAGAAATTTAAAAGAAGACAAAAGAGGAAAAATAAGAAACTAATAGAAGGACTTTCTGTTTGGCTTCTTTGCCGGCAGGTCGGAATCTGCGATCGTCCATGGTTTCGATCTGTGCTCTCTTGCTGGAACTCCTTGACCCTCCCCGTAGAGGAGGTAAGAGGAGGT
>JAEANM010026821.1:0-10658 GCA_017656035.1 Myanophis thanlyinensis | reverse complement strand
GTAAGCATTTCACTGCATATTGTACCATGTATGATTGTGCATGTGACAAATAAAATTTGAATTTGAATTTGAATCTTCTTTTTGGCTACACTTTTGGCTATGCCTTTCTCCTTGAGCAACCATTTCAACTGTATTCATCTTCTCTGAAATTTCTTTTCTTTCCCCATCCCTCCACCCTGCTCTTTCCTTTTTTCTTACAAACCCAACAGTCACTCAAAATGAAGAACAAATCAACAGGATTTGGGGTTCGCAAGCGCAGAGGCATCTATTCTCTTGTTCACTTTTGTAGCTTTAGGACATTTTTAGACAGTAGCTCAGGGAGCCAGTCAGTCATCATTGAAATCATCTTGCCACTTTGGAGCTGTCCTTCCATTTTAAGGTCCCTTCATGTCTATCTTTCATTTCAGATTGGATTAGTATTGGGCAATCCTCAGCTTCCACGCACAACTCAAACAGACTTTCTTGTAGAGGATCAGGAGAGCATGTTAGTTTTACTTCAGTGTGGCAAATCCTAGAAAGCTTATGTCAGTCCCAGTGGTGATCCCCATATAGTCAGGAGATCAGAGGCCGATCCACTTGGATGGCAGCTGATAGAGCTGAGGATTTTTAGGAGAGTGTGGCATGACCCCACTGAGCAGGTTTGCATCTCTTTTGTAGCGGCACACTAAGGCGACTGTTCAACTTTGGAAGCCATTTGCTACTCACTGCCTGTCTCCTGTAAGTATTTTGGATCAGTTAAACACTAACATGTTACACACTCAGAGGATGTGCTGTTCATTTCTATACTGCAGGGGTGTCAAACTCAAGGCCTGCGGGTCACATCTGGCCCATGAGGTGCTTAGATCTGGCCGGTGGAGCCACACTGGAAACAGCAAAGGACTGGCCCATGGTGCCTCTGCTAGTGAAAACAGAGCTTGTGAGGGCCACGCTTGGCCCTCCCGGGCTCCGTTTTCAAACACAGCAGCCACCTGCAGCCCTGTGCCAGCAAAAACAGAGCCTAGGTGGCCCGCATGTGGTCTCCCTGAGCTTCATTTTCACTGGCAGAGGGCTGCAGGGGGCCATCCCAGGTAAAAATGGAGCTCCCAAAAGTGAAGTCGAGATGGCCACGCCCTCCCACCTTCCCAAGGTCAAACACAACCCTAATGCAGCCCTCAATAAATCAAGTTTAACACCCCTGCTATATTGAACTTTCTTATTTACTCTACAAACCTCATTCATTTGAAGTAAAGATGTATATTTAGAAGGAACAAGTTATTATTTTACAGCTGAAAAAAAGCATTCAACTTCCTGACAGATAACTTTATACAGTATTCAGCCAACCAGTAGAAATGCAGGAGAATAATCTTTAAAGTAAGATTAAAACCATATCTGTTGTATATGAACAGGTTTTGATTTTGCCTGGAGCCTTCTAATTTCTTATGTATGAATAATGTTTGATACGCCTTTTGTTAATAAAGGCCATTGAATTTTCATTCCCATGTTTGTTCTGTCTCATCTTGGTGTGACTGATTTTGTGAGAAAAGCAGAGAAAATTCCTCAAAGTCAAAATCAAGGTCCCTTCTCTTCTATTTTAATATTAAAAATTGCTCAATCTTACAGAAAATATGGAAAAAATAAAATTTTACAAGTAATAAATATCTAGATAAAAAAAGAAATGTACTTGACAGTTAGATACAGTATATTTGATTCCAGATGATACAGCGAACATGGACAATAATTCTGTCCAAGCAAAACATTGCTTATTCCCTGATAATTTGCCTTATTTATTAGTAGATGACAGTTAAAAGAAAAACTGCACCCTCATTATGATGTCTCAGAGTGGCATGACAGTAAAGAATCTTAAAAATCTTATTTGTTTCATCACTCTTCTATATACATGGATAAAAAAAGGGAGGGAGGAAGAAAAATGAATACCAGTGGCCAGATAATTAAGAAATGTTTTACAGCGTGAGCTTCTGTGTGTCATTCTTTACAAGGTATCATTAAAGGAGAAAAGTTTCACACAAGAAATTCTTTAATTGTTTTTACTACTGTTTGCCAAAATTATTATAAATGATTCCACATAGTAGGGCTATTTGTAAAATGATATACAAATGATAATTAAAATGGGAATTGTATATTGGTTACGTACTCCCTGGGCAACCAATTACCACAGTTAAGTGACAAAATCCTACTAAATAGTGCAGAAAGGCACAGGTGCAGATGGAAGAAAAGAAAAGGTAAGGAAAGAAAAAGAAGCAAGAACAAAGGCCAACAGAAACATATGTTTGTCTAACTAACTAAATTGAAATAATTTCCTTAAATAAAAAGTAACATAGAATTAATGGAAGCAAGTTTGATCATTTTGGCTGCATTTATTAGCAATATATAAGATCATTACTGCAAAGCACATTGCTAATTATGATCAAATCCACCCAAATTGATTGATAGTTGTATAATTGTATGATAGACAGACTATAAAAATATAAGGGGGGGGGGAATCATTGCTCTTTCCAAATGTACAAGGATTTCACAATACTTCTAGATATGTCAGAAGGAGGATTGATGTAAGTATAGGAAGAGCAAATTGTTTCTACTGCAGTCAAGGCCAGTAGGAAAACATTTTGCCAAGAAATAATTACAATGGTAAAGAAATTTCTTGTTCAACTGCAGCCCTTATGTGATTTGTTTTAAACGGGTGAGCAAGCTATCAGACCAAAGGAGTTATTTATTATTGGTTCATATCCACATGCAAGTTTTATAGGCTGGGGAATTTGAAAAAAAAGTGAACGAGGTCAAAAGTGTACAGAGTTCCAAGCTGCTGGGACTATGTGCTGAGAAAACATGCAACTAATGTGATGGAAGGAGAGAGAGACAGAGAGCGTAAGGCTGAGCTTACAGATTCCTTGGCACGCAGGTACCTGGCAATGTCCCTGGAAATGCAAGCTAGGCAATGCCTCCAACATTGCTCGTAACATTGGAAAAAAGACCACTGCTTGTAATCTGAGAGGAACAAAAAGATGGGAGAAAATGAAGCGGAAAGAACTAAAATGGCTTTAATGGCTAATTTTCCCTCTAATGTTAATGTTGACGTCTGCTCTTTTCCTTGCAAAAAGCAAGCACAAAGAAACCAACTAGAGTTGGGGAGCTGTCATCTTTCATCATAGAGTGCCAGAGTTTGGTTTAGAAGTTAAGGCACCAGTCCTGGAAACCAAGAGACTGTGAGTTCTAGTCCTGCCTTTAGGTATGAAAGTCAGCTGAATGATTTTGGGCCAGTCCTTTTCTCTCTCAGCCCAACAAAGTTGACAGGGTTGCGGTTGTTGGGAAAATAGGAGGAGGAGGAGGAAGGAGTATTGGCAATGTCTGCTGCCTTGAGTTATCTATATTCAATGTAAGAAAATCTAAAATAACTAAGTAGGTAACATCACCGTGTTCTCTGTCTGGGGCAGGTTCCTATTACTGACATTCAGACATATAGGAGCACCTTGTCAAGAAGAGCAAACTGAATGTATAAAAACTTTTATCCAGAATAGCACACTACAATATGCAGTGTGTTAAAAGTAATGCCATGGCTGTTCACATTAAGGGCCAATCCAGATTGGATGCTCCATGCTTACTCCTGATTGGGAAAAAAAAAAGAACAGATGTTGCTCTAAGCAAGTTGTTAAAAAGAACATGGTCTTTAAAGCTGATCTTTGATATAATCATTGCTGAGCAAAATCTGTGGATTTCAGTTCACAGCCCACACAACCGAATTTCTCAGAGACACATTAGCTTGGGTTTATAGATTGTCTGCTCCATTTCCACATTGATCCAGTTTCCGTTTTAAACCCATATAAAAATTCACAGAGAACTATGCATTGAAAGGTGCAAGTGTACTCTAAAAAACATTCTCTCAAGCTACACCACCCAACACGTAATAAGTTCTCATCCAGATTGTTCTCAGGAAATTCAAAACTGACCTCTTTGTCCCCCGTAATCCTCCAAGCATCCTCTTAGCCTTGGTTAGTGAGGAGAGAACTGTGGTGTGTAAAGTGGAATATTCTTTTGCTTGGAAATCCTTCTGAATCATTTCAAGGCTTGGGTGGAATTCCTATGGCTTTATCTCATGTTTTCAAGAAGAGACTGGAGAACCCTTTGTCCAGAATGGTATAAGATTTCCTGTTTGAGCAGGATTTGGCCTAGAAGATCTCCAAGATCCTTTCCAACTCTGTTGTCCTATGTTCTAGGTACCACTGAAGGACTGCTTGTGGTGGCCTTTCAGCTTTGTTTTTATGTTACTCCGATGTCACCACTCACATTTGCCAGAAAAAAAATCAACAATTTCCAGAGGATTTTTTAAAATTTCAGAGCAAACCAGGTCTGGTAAGTATCCATCAGCATCCACTCCCTTGGATATTTTGCCCTATACAGTACTTCCTGAAAAAAAAAAAAAACCTGCCAAATTTGTCCCTGCCCAACACTGTTCCACCTTGGAAGCTCATTTAGACATCATTTTAAGGGGGTCACTACATTTAAAAAGAAGATTATTTTACTTCTGTGAGTCAACAATGTCAGACTACATGGTGCCTTTATACTGCTACAATAAATGAATGAAGGCAAATACATGTAACCCAGGATAATGTTTCAGGATCCAATTTGGATTGGTCATCAGAGGTTTAGTCTTCTGAGCTTTTGGGCTTGTGTTGGAGCTCATCCTCAGGGAACTTCTCTCTAGCCTGTCTAGGTCCCTACTGCACTGGTCCCAGTGATCGACTCAGATTGGACCATTCTGGTGAGAGAATAGTTCCCCAAGGATGGGCTCCAGCATGAGTCTGAAAGCTCAGAAGACTAAACCTCTGGTCTCGGTGACTGACCCAGATTGGATCCTGCAAATGAATAACTGTCAGTGTAGATCTGAGTTCCTAAACATTCAAAGTCTATGACAATGTATACCTCATTTTTTCCTTAGCAACAGTCCTAAAATGATATGTGTATTAGCTTCTCTGCTTCAAAACGGTAAGCAAAAACTGCTGATAGAAAACAGTGGCATAAGGCATTGCTTTATAAAATCAGATGAATAGCAAAATGCAGCGGATTCAATTTGTGCTTAAAAAGGCAAAACCAAACCACAACTATCTCAGGATTTCTTCTCTCCCTCCCCCCCCCACACTTCCCTCTGTGTGAGTGTGTATTTGTGGATGCTTCCAGCCATGCATACCTCCTATCATTATCAACTAGGTAGTCTTTGTGTTTGGTGAATGCAAGATTAACTCATGAACAGATTGGCTTTATTAACAAGGCTGAAATGCACGTTGTTAAATGTGCACATACAGACATCTCCATTCAGCACTTCCGTTAAATGGATAGCCCTGTGCATGGAAGCTTATTAAGATGCAAGAGCAATGAACAATTAAAGCTTCATCAGCATAATCAGTTGGACATTAGTCGACCCAGATCTGCAGTGTAGCATTACAGAGCTCACAGCAGTTACAACAGGACATCTTGTGCAGCGGGTTTTTTGTTGTTGTTGTTGAACAAAAATAAAAAAATAAAAAAAAGAAGGGAGAAGGATTTAACAAGGATTTATCTGTAGTTTTCAATCTCATGGACTGCAATATGTGCTAAAGTCTAATAATGGCTGGAAAAAGAGGGCATCACACAGTGATTCTAACAGGGATCACACAGTCCTCTAATGATATCGCTCCCTCAAACCAGGAAAGTTAAATGAGGTGGAAAAACTACCTTTAAAAAAACACACACAATGAAAGGAAACATAAATAAAACAGAAGTGGTCAAGCTTTGCATCTAGCTTAAATCTGAGCCACAATTCAAATGTTTTGGGGATGTTGTTGCTGCTTTAAACATTGTATGGTTCAAATCAAATCAAATCAAATCAAATTTTATTTATCACATACACAGTCATACATGGTACGAAATGCAGTGAAATGTGTATGCGACCGCTCGTGACCATAGATATTAGAGTAAGAGAATAGCGGTTGCCTACATCTATATTTACATCAGGCAATTGATATCCAAATTCATCCATTCATTTCACATTTAACAACAGCATTTATAATAGTAGAGTTATATAAATTAAAAACATATACTGCTCTTTTGTTAATTGTGGTGTTATGGAGGCATGAATGGAAATCAATCTCTGGAAGCAAAATGTTTATCAGAATTCCACTATAATTGTATCACATGTAAACCTGGCAACCACTTGTTCTGTTATTTCAGATTACTTTTGGCTTGAAATCTAAAAAAAAAAACCCTACAAAGGTACTAAAGACTTGTATCTACTCACTCAATCCTTGCCCCTTTTGGCTGAGTGTATCAGCTAAGGAAGGTGTTTGATGGTTTCTTTTGGTAGGGATGTGTTCCCACTTGCCTAAAGGAGTCAGTAATGCCTTTATTAAAGACACCTTAAAGACAGGAGATCATATACACTTAGAAAGTAGTCTCAAATGTCCACATCTAGGAAAAGTAGCTGAGCAGGAGATGGCCTGGAAGTTCCAGATGTGATGAAACAATGCTGTTTGTCTGAATCCATTTCCACTGGGCTTCCAGGCCAGAATACAACACTGAAAAGGATTTGGTTGTACTGGTGTATGATAGGGGTCAAAAACTTGAATCTTGCTAGTAATTCTGAAGCTTTTGATAACAATATCATTACCCAAATTAGGGTGTGTCAAATTGTTCAACTTTCAATTTCCAAACATTAGGGTGCTCAAAAGTTGTGGCATGGCTTGGGGATTACAAAGGTATTTTGGTTACATGAGTATAATTTAGATGTGCTTGGTAAGTAATTATACATAAACATCGTAACTTTTTAACATTTTGTTTGTTCTCATAGTATCCTTCTAGGACTCCTCACATGATTGAGTGTTGAGGAAACTATTTTACTACAATCCTTCTTGATGGGATCATTTTAGAACAAGGATTGCTACACTTTTTGCTATCACACTTCTCTTTAGTGTAATCTTAATGAACACACCTCCCCTAAACATCCAAATTCCAACATTACCACAAATGAACCATGAAAACAATGCATTGAAACTTTGGGAAAGGAGGATTTACTATAAGAACATACAACTAAACATTTCTCCACACCTCCCCTCCACTCTGTCTTCACCTCCCCAAAAGAAGGACACCTCACAGTTTGAGAAACACTGTTCTAGAAGTTTGTGCTTGCAGATTATTATTCCACAAGTTTACCCACACAACTGCTTTGCCAGGCTTTCCTCCAATTGCAAAACTGCAATGTCTGTATACAGTACATTAGCCAGGGATGGACAATTTATCTTCCCAAGGGGCCACATGAGAAGCTGGGACTATTGTGAAGGGCTGAACCAATCATGCTATGAAGGTGCATGCACACACATACATACGTAAACTAAAAAAAGAATAGCAGTTACTGTTAAAATAAAAGCAATCCACACGGGCCAGATAACGATCGGCCCCAGATGTGATCCAGGGGCCATAAAATACCCAGATCTGCATTATGTTATGCCTAAACCTGCCTTTTACACACATCTGCTGTGCCACTATCTATAAAGCTCCTTCAGGCTACATTATAAGGGCAATGACTGGTGTATCAATGAAATCTGGATATCAGCAACTGTGAGAAAAGCCATCATTAGTCGCTATGCAGAATGTGTGATAGGATACAGTTTATAAAGTCTGTGTGCTCCATTCTATTTTTTTTTTTCTATTTCCCCCCACCCCAAGGATTATTGATTGGTGTAATAATGATCGTTAGTTGGATATACAAAAATCAACTAATTCATTCTTAACACAAGGTATTAATCAGCTGGACTTATGCAGTTCAGATGTAGCTAGCCAGTGGATTAGGTGTTGTTGAGGAACATCAAAATATGTTCTCCAAAATGTTTATTGATTAGTCAACATATTAACCACCTGGTGAGAAGAAAGAGTAAAAAAAAGTTTTTAAAGGCAGCCATCTCATGGACTTTAACATTTGTGCAGCTGAATAAATGTTGAAGAGACATAGTATATGCTGAAGCCACTTCGGTACTAGGCTAAATTCTACAATGGAACAGATTTTTAAAACATTCTTTGAGAAGGGCTTGGCATCGTAATTTTAATATTGGACTGGATGAAGGAGAACAAGCTGAAATTAAAAGCAGGCAAGGAGATTGGAAATTGAATCTGGTCACTAATGTTCATTGGAATGAGTAAATGAAACAATTACTGAAAGGATTAAGAGATAATTTTGATCCTCCCTTTCAATAAATGTCATACATGAAGACTTCAATAGTCAACAAGGTTATATAAATAATATTTAGAAAAGTCCTAGAGTGTTCCATTATTAATAGAAGATATTTAGGAAAAACAGTTCTTTTCTTTTGAATGTAGTACCTCCCACAAAAATTCATGTAGTATTTTCAGTTTCTTAGTTGTGTCATTCCTCATCTTTCTTTGTCAAAATGTGATGCTAAGTGTTCTCCTTCCTGCTGAGTTTCCATCTGTTTGAGAAATACTCAGTATATTATATTTTTAGATGTCATCCATTACAAAGGTGGTGGGTGTTCATATTGACTTACTGGATGTAATCTACACTAGCATGGTTGCTGTTAATGTTCCATTCTGTTCAGCATCTCTCTCTACTCCTCAAATATTTAGCATTTTTTCTTCACTGATTCATTCTTATTCATCTCTTTGGCTCTTCTTCCTTTCTTCTTCTCTGCCTGTCTTTTCCTTTTGCAAACCTTGTTTTTATTTAAGCCTTCTGCTGAATGAATGCTGGTATTCTGGCAAAATACACATTAGCATTCAGAGGTTGTATTTACTTATGAGCAGTTTCTCACAGTAATGTTAACATTCATTGCCTTTATCTATGAGTTGGCAAATATAATCTGCAGGCTCTGATGGTCAAATTTTATTCTAACAAGGAT
The DNA here is from genome assembly GCA_017656035.1 of Myanophis thanlyinensis. Lineage (NCBI taxonomy): Eukaryota > Metazoa > Chordata > Lepidosauria > Squamata > Homalopsidae > Myanophis > Myanophis thanlyinensis. The sequence goes on along the minus strand of JAEANM010026821.1, from coordinate 1,782 downwards.
AGGGAGTATGCATGGGACAGATTCATGGCAATGAATGGTGGATTCCTGATTTCCTCCCATCCAACATCATCTCCTGGCAGGAAAAACAACAACCATAGCTTTATCTGGTCCTTTTGCTATTCCCGCTAGCCAAATCATTCCAAATGTGTAAATTCTGTTTGGAATTGTCCAAAGTATCTTACAAAATTATAGAATATTCTGCAATATTGTAATCTGGATTTCACTTTCAAGTGGGCTTGAAAGGTGATCCATTCTGGAGCACATTGAATAGTTAACAAGACAATAGATATGATATTAAATTAGGTAGAGATCTATTCATCAGTCTGAATGAGAGACCATCTGGGTAGAATAAACATTAAGACTGAAAGTTGGAGCCATTTCTCTGAACTCAACAGATTTTGTTGTTGAGTATATACGCACAGAATGATACTGTTGAAATAATCTGGGATTTAAAAATTATATGCAGTAGGTTATATTTCTAGAAAATATATGAAGGATTACTTAGCACTATGCACATTTTATACAATGCCTCAAATTTTAGTTTTAGAAGACATTAAATACATTTCTGCAAGAAGATGAAACCAAATTGTGCATTTAGTAAAACTAAATCCTACACCTATAAAAAGTGTGCAAATTAAACCATTGGCATATTTCTATTTTGCATAATTTATTCAGCATTTCTACTATTCTGCATAATTTATTCCAGTTCTGTGAGTAGAATAAATTATTAAACTCAAAAAGACACTAAAACCCATTCTGACTAGAAAACGTGTTATTTATTCTTTGGGGTAGCTAAGATTTTAACCAAGATTTGTAATACTTTATGGTCAATAAAGTGTGTGGACTTTTTTCCTCTTTTTAAGGTTTTCCAAAAGTTGGATTCCATTCACAGTATTACAGTCTGTTGCTTTTTAAAGTCTTTGAAGTGGTAAATATGTAATACCTATTTAGGAGAGAAGAAGGCAATGTATAACTTTCTTAACTTATTTGGATAGTAAGTCCCATTATTTCCCTCTCTCCCAAGGGACTCGGGGCGGGGCACAGCAGATAAAAACACATACATAACAATCTAAAAACCAATTAAAATAATTAGATAAAGTTGATACAATTAAAAATAACAATTAAATTTGGCGTTAAAATTGACAATTAAAATAAATTAAATTTAAAAATTTAAAATTACTAACAAAACAATTAAAATTTAAACCCTGAGGTATCGGGCCAGACCAGCTAGCTGGAAGAGATAGGTTTTTAACGCACGTCGGAAGGCTCGGAGGTCAGTAATGATCCGAATCTCAGGGGGGAAGTTCTCGGTATTCTCGGTAAACGATCAGATTTCCTCACCGTGCCCTTTTTTTTTTTTTTTTTTCAATGGGTGCTTCTTTTCTATATATTATGCCTTCATTGTTGAGCCCCCTTTTTGAGAGTAAAAGAAATGGAAACGGGACGATCACATAACAAGAAGAACTGATGGCAGGTGGTCCCTTCGTAGAATGGATCCCACTTGACCAAAAGCGTCCACAAAAGAGACCTAAAACCAGATGGAACAATGACCAGCAACAAGTATGGCGGGCCCAACTGGGAAAAGGAAAACTGAGGGCCGTCTTGGTTGGAAACCTGCCGAAGAGGCCTCCATCCTGCAGTGGATAGACAAAGGCTAGAACGAATGAGTGGAGTGATCCCCTATACCAGGGGTCTCCAATCTTGGCCACTTGAAGACTTGTGGACTTCAACTCCCAGAATTCCTCAGCCAGCTTTGCTGGCTGAGGAATTCTGGGAGTTGAA
>JAEANM010026820.1:0-10658 GCA_017656035.1 Myanophis thanlyinensis | reverse complement strand
TCTATTTGTATTTTTAATTTGGTTTTTTAATTGTATATTTCTATTTTTATTGGGCTGTGAACCGCCTCGAGTCCTGCAGGAGCGGTATACAAATGTAATTAATAATAATAATAATAATAACATTAAGTTGGCACAACAATGGACTTCACCTATGGTTTGATGTATATGTATAAGTGTAAGACCACCAGCAGTGATAGCAATAGCACTAAGACTTCACAGTGCTTTACAGCCCTCTCTAAGCAGTTTACAGAGTCAGCCTCTTGCCAACCCCAACAATCTGGGTCCTCATTTTACCAGCCTCGGAACGATGGAAGGATGAATCAACCTTGAGGCTGATGGGATTTGAACCGGCAGTCAGCAGAAGTAACCTGCAATACTGCATTTGTACATTGTTCTGAGACAATGCTATGAAAAAAATGAGGTCAATATAACTTTTGGGTTGTATTACGGACAAAACTGACAGAGCTGCTGCTATTGTATTCCATTTTAAAGGCATTTTATAAAACAAGCTGTGAGGTAGTAATTTCCTAGCACTATAATTTTCTGGTCTGAGTTTGGGACTCAAGAAACCTCAGCGAGACAGATTAGGAATGCAAAGTAGAAATGCTTTGATCATTGTTGACCCAGAAAACTACCAAAGCTGCTTCTGTCAAAAATATATATTTACATTTCTCCAAATACATTCTTCCCAGAGAGCGATTGTGACCTCTGCTAAGTGAATTACTTAGTAATCCTCATGTGTCTGTTAATATTGTTCAGCGAGCCTGTATTTACCAGGCAAATCTTATTAAGCAATCTGCCTCTCATATGTGAGAAGACCTGGCTAATAATCCCCAAATCTTTTTTACACACAGCAGCTCAAGGCATCACAACAAAGAATGTGTTTTTGATTGACAGAACAGCAATAGGAAATAATGCTTGGAAATTGCCAGTAGAAAATGAAGGATGCCCAATCAAGGTTTTCAATCTTTCTTTATAAACTTCAGCCAGTAATTTCTTTCCAGGGCTTATGGGTGAACTTCCAGAAAAATGAAGTGAGAAACATGTTGACCCTAACATCTGCAAAGCTTAGACTAACAGAGAAATCAATTAATATTCATACGGGAGAAGATACAAGAAAAATGAATCTGTTTAAGCCATGAATGATTGCATTTGAAATTGAGATTGCAGAAGAAAGCAAGGATAGAGGCCAGAAGGAACTTTTTTCTTCTGAGATGCCAAAGAAATAATAGATTCACTTTTAATGATAATTAACTAGAAGCCACTCGGCTGGGCCAAGGAACATAGAAGTAGTGGTTTCTGATTTACCCAATAGGGTAATACACCTATATTTGTCTCTAAAGTTAGATCATAGAACATAGAACCGTGATGGCGAACCTATGGCATGGGTGCCACAGGTGGCACACAGAGCCATTTTGCTGGGCACACAAGCTGTCAGCCAACTTACCTCCAGCTGAGCATGCACGTGCAACTGCACATGCATGCATGCATATGCAATTGCAGAGACCCAGCTGGTCTCCACTGTGCATGCGCGCAATTGCAGCAGGAAATCCAGCTGGTCTTTGGAACTCTCATGCGCACGCACACGTGATTGCTCATGTGTGCGTGAGTGCCTGCGTGCAGCACACGTGCATTGCATGTGCAAAAGGTGCTTGCATGCACAGATGGTGCGGTTGCACATGCAGCTCACATGGAGGAGCCGCACACAAGTGCGGATGGCACGCGCAAAGCACGTACTTTTCGGCACTCGGTAAGTAGAAGGTTCACCACCACTGACATAGAAGAACAGAATTGAAAGGGACCTTGGAGGTCTTCTAGTCCAGCCCCCTGCTCAAGCAGGAAACGCTACACCATTTCAGACAAACTCCTGTCCAGTCTCTTCTTAAAAAACCTCCAGTGATGGAGCATCCACAACTTCTAAGGGGTAAGTTGTTCCATTGGTTGATTGTTGATGAATTTCTTCTTAGTTCTAGGTTGCTTCTCTCTTTGATTAGCATCCATCCATTGTTTCTTGTTTTTTTCCTTCTGATGCTTTCTCATCTTTGGGGTAACCCCTGAAATATTGGAACATTGCTATCAGGTCTCCCCTAATTCTTCTAGTCTTCACTAGTCTAGACATACTTGGGCTCTTTTTGCCCCTTTTTCAGCTGTTTTAGCCTCTAGCCGCCTAATCATCATTTCTTCTTCCCATAAGTCTAAGCTACTCTTTCCAATCTTCAAACCACTACATTAGAAGTTCGGGTTTCTTTTTCTTTTCTTTTTTTCTTTTTTGCAGCAAAAGTCCATAAAAGGTTTCCAGTCACTGATAAATGCACTTGATGATCTTTCTGCATTCAAACAAGTACATTTTGACATCTCCACTCATTCTGCCATCTTCGTCAGCTGTTCCTCCTCTGTGTGTATTTCAGAGTCTTTCCATTTAGCATAATATTCTCGCAACTGTAATTGTATATAAGAAATAATTTCCCATGGCTTTTTTTTTTCCTAAATAGCTGTCCATTAATTCTCTCTCTTTATATCTATCTATCTATCTATCTATCTCTCTATCTATCTATCTTTGGTCTTCTCACTGACTCCAGATTTTGTTGATTTAAAGTGTGTTGGTGAGGCTGTGTAAATGTCTTAGCTAACCACTGTGTTTGAACTATAGGTTAAAACTTGGGACATTTATGATTCTGGGGAAGTGATCAGAACACCCACAAATTACTTTATTAAGGAAAGTTCTTTCTTTTTTTTTCCTTAACAGGAATGTCTGCTGAGCTATATTTAAAAGTGAAGTTAGAACCATCGTAACTGTGAGTACCAAAACCTTGATTTTTTTTTGTGTGTAACATAGTCCCTTGTCGTCTATCATCACCTAATTAAGATATCACTCATTTATTTACCATCTCTGCCACTGACTTCTCTCAGTTGACATTATCTTTATGAAAATGACTTCCCAACTACGGTATTTTAATGGTGCAGAAATACGATCTGTGATATCACCTGGCTGACTCAATCTGTCACCACATGCTACAAGGAACAACCTTAAATGGCCTTAAAGTCACATTGCAGTTCTGGGATTGTGCATGTAGCATGTTAAGTAATGCCATCTGTTGGGGGTTCAGATTCTGGTAAATCATTCAGATTTTATGTAATATTAATGAAAGTCCTTCTGTCTTGGAATGAAAAAAAAATTGGAAAGATATGAACACAAAGTGACTGAAAGAGGCCAGGGATTCTCAAACAGTGTGATGACTGGCAGGGAAAAAAAAAAAACCTGCCAAGAATATTAAACAATCATCTTGATGCAGCTACTATTTTCTATCTCCTGGGCAGAGAAGGTCTCATTTGAGGTTCAACTTTCTTCTGTTCAGGCATCATGCAGGTCTCAGGAAGACATTTTTTCTTGATATGTGTGCTCCAGGAGATCACTGATGTGTAGATTGGATTGATCTAACACGGCAAGTTGATTTATTTGGTGGGGTGGAACAAAAAAGATCTTCAGCCTCATGTGCAAATACGTCTCAAATTGATTGACGGCTTCCAAAGCCAAGAATTCAGATTTGAGGTTTCAGGAGGAACCAACAATTTGATGCAGGGAATTGATCTGAGATGTGATTGCGTTGCCAGTAAATATCCAAATCAAATATTTGCTTGGCTCAAGTGTGTCCCTGGTTTAATGTTGTGTAATGTTATGGGGAATACATTGGGCCTTTCTGAAATATGGCAGGCTAGAAAACACAAGCCAGTAGGGCACGGACGGTGACAACAACCAATCTTGGCTTGCAGAGAATAATGTAATACAGTAATATCTTTCCATAAAACTTTAGCAGATAGCTTCACCCAGAGAGCTGTTTTGTAGTTGAGAGAATGTCATTTGAGGAACTTACCACTTAGCAGTTTCAAATGTAAACTCTCTTAAAATGCTTTGGGTTGCACAGTCAACCAGATGTTTAGGCTGGATTTGGCATATGTGTCCACCTATTGAGTTCTTCTAAGAATTTGGGATTTATTCCTATGGTGGGGAGCGCCTGAAGATCATTACCTTTGTTCTCTTGCACGTGGTCCATTGTTCGAAGAGAGGATCAATTGCCACTCTGTCTCCTACCGTGACTGAGTAGGAAATTGGGGAAGAACGGGCAGCACTGGCCCTTTTATACTTGCCACTCAGTCATAGATCTACTAAAGGACGGAGTAAATCCCATATGTAAATGGAGCATCTCTCCCAACCGGAAGGAGAATAATTAATTTCCCTCCTGGCTTCCTCGCTTCATGCTAATAGGACATCTGAGAATAGTCCATGCATCCAAAATAGAAGCTTGTCTCCCAAACCTTTGACAGCCTTCAAGGGTCATCAATGCTGCCCCAGTCTTTTATGGATTTTGCCACCTGTGGTTTGTTGCCAATTAGGACAACAATAACCAACTTTGGACACTGACGTTGCCTCCTTCATGTCATTAGATTCTTGAAGAGATGATGAGCTGCCATGTGGCCCATGAAATCCTGTTGAATCCTCCTTTCCTTGTTGTCTGATGTTTTCCCCCCACTCCTCAGGAGCAGACTGAAATAATGACAGTAGTTATCTCATTCTATTATTTTGCAATTGCTTGACAAGCAATGGGTCATTCTGGTCCACCATTTTCCCTGCAGGAAAGCATTCCACAGGAGTGATATGAAACAGCAATGAAATCCTGGCAGCACTCACTATTATATCAATGCAGCATGAACTTCCTTAACTACAATTATTTCCTTCTTATCTAGCCCACTGTTTATGAACTGCACACAAGTTGGGGAATGGCTTGTAAAGCTCTCTCCATAGCTGTTCAGACAAGTCTTTGAATGCATTGTTCTCCAGTTGGACAGGATTAAATGAAAGGCTTCCCATACTTGGGTTTTGTAGTGAGTCAGTGTGTTGTAGAGATGTTGAAAGAAATCTGACACATATTTCTTTTTTTCTTCTTCTTCCAGTAAAATTTTCAGTCCGCCAAATCTAGGTTCAGTGCAGATAGTAATAATTGCATGGTGCCTGCTCTCATTATTGCTGGCTAGGAAAGTTCAAAATGCAGTATTTTTAGGAAGGTTTGCACAAATTTGGAAGGATGGATGGTATAATTCATTTACGCAAGATTTATTATAAATCTGAAAACAATCATAAACAGAATTCCACTCATACTTTTAGCTTTTCTCAGGGCTTTATGGCTTGAGAAAAAAAAAAACCATTTTTTTTAACTTACAACAAAATTCCTACTCTCACAGCTTTTCCAAAGGTTTTTTTATAAAGTAGGCTGTTCTGGAAGACCTTTAGGGATTGAGTACTATGCTTTATTGGTGCAGAAGGATGACTAGTTGAATATCGCTATTGTAGTAGATGTTTTAGTATTGCTGGATTTATGACTGCCTTGGTATTCTATTGCTTTTGCTCATATATATGCCACTTAGTGTCTTTTAGATTAAAGCCATCTACACATCATAAACAAATTAGGAAGTAGCTTGCTATTGCTTCGCTGGGATTTTTTTTAAAAAAGAAAACCCTTCTTAATCTAGTCTACAACACTGGGAGGTTTTGGTAACACCCTCCTCATTATTCAGCTTGAACATTATCTAAACATGAATGATTTCTGATCCAGCCTTTATGAAGCCAACCAAGATTGGCAAGGTACTGCCACCTGCTGAGACACTCCAATGAGGAGTTAATGGGTTTTTTTTAAGGGGGGGGGAGAGTTACAATGGAAATTGGAAAGGCAGAAATGGAGGTAGCAGAGATGAGGAGGTTGAGGTTCTCTTTAGGAGTGACCAGGATGGACAGGATTTAGGAATAAGCACATCAGAGGGACAGCTCAGGTCAGCTGTTTTGGGGACAAGGTCAGAGAGGCCAGATTGAGATGGTTTGGACATGCGCAGAGGAGGGAGAGTGGTTCTATTGGTAGAAGGATGTTGGAGATGGAGCTGCCAGGCAAGAGGTCAAGAAGAGGGCCAAAGAGGAGATATACGGATGTGCTAAAAAAAGACATGAAGGTGATTGGGGTGAGAGTGGAGGATGCCAAGGATAAAGTTGGGTGGAGGCAGTTGATTTGCTGTGGTGACCCCTAATGGGAACAGCCAAAAGAAGAAGAATGAGTTACAATGGAAATTCAAATCAAGCAAACATTTAAAAAAATATAGTGGAGATTTTGTAAATGTAGGGAGAGAGCAAGGACCAAACACAGTTTATGTGGTTATGTGGGAAAGATGCATATGGCAACTTCTCCAAGCCAGGTACATAATACAAAAACAAAATAATGGAGTTGGAATTGATTTTGAGGTCTTCTAGTCCAAGCTTCTGCTCAAGCAAAAAACCCTGTAGGATTTCAGACACATGGTTATCCAATCTCTTTTTAAAAAAAAAACCTCCATTGTTGGAACAATCACAACTTCTGGAGTTGTTCCACTGGTTAACTGTTCTCACTGTCAGGAAATGTCTCCTTAGTTCAAGGTTGGTTTTCTCCTTGATTGGTTTCCATCTGTGGTTTCTTGTCCTGCTTTCTTATCTTCCATCCATTGTTTTTTTTTTTTTTTGTCCTGCCTAAATTGCTAAACAGCATTTATAGAAAGGCCTTTTCTTTAGATTTTAAAGGGAGAAGAGAACAGATAGTCCTACTTGGTTTAGCCCTCAAAAATTAAACACGGTTGGGTAAACAATAACCAGCCAATACTTCTCCTTCTCTACAGACAACTTATATCCCCCGAATCCTGCACTGGATAGCAGCCTGTTCCACTTCTGACTTCCAGACCTTTTTAAAGAGTAGCTTCTGGCACTAAGTCAGCCTGTCAATCTCCAGAAATAACCTTTATCCCTCTTATTATATACGTTACCAAAATTGGTAAGGTTATATAACTCGGATGTAAGGTATCATTAAAAAGGCACCCTGGGTATTTATTATAAACCCTGGGGAAAAATAGCTTATTTGGAATGTTATGACTTTTTTAGAAAAAAAAAAAAAAGAAAACCCATAATATTGGTTGCTTCATTATCATTCTCCTCTTTTTGGAGGGCAAATTTTTTTAAAAATACACAGCAAACAGGGCCAGAAATGTAATAACTGGAATGTATGGAATTTCAGGTTGTTTTCATCGTGTGTTCACGTGAAAAAAAGAAAAGAAAAGATGAATTAAACAGCTCTCTTGGCAAAGGAATGCCAAGGATCCTAAATGAATGCCTTGGTTCTCTTGAAGAACATTAAGTAACTCGGAGGAAGTTTAGACAGGTATATCATCAAGGAGTTGCTTGTTCAAAGGGAGATGTCAATCATTCTCCAGCATGTACGTCTGCGAGTGAAATGAGAGGAGGTTTTCCATAAAGCTGCCATCATTTCCCCAAGTTTCTCTAAAAGTTAACGTTTAAATTTGATACAGGTTGAGCATCACCCACAGTTATGAAGTACGGTGGCTGCATTTTTCCTCACCTATTGCTCAAAATTTAATCTTGATTTGGAGGCAGCAATGACAGATGGTCTTGAAAAGTATCCGGTCTTGAACACATCGCATAAAGACCATTCTTGACCATTTGTTCAACTTTTTCTTTCTTTTTTTTAAAAAAATATTGTCTGGAAGCTTCTATCAGAAACTATCTTCCTGTATTTTTAATCCATTATTCTGGTCCCATAAAATTTGGGATTACAAAAACATGCTAATAAAGGAGTGTTGATCTCTTTATCAATATCTTCTGTAGCTTCCTGAAGCCATAGTTCTCCTGGAGTTGGGAATAAAGACCACTTTATGCACAGTGATATACCACACGACTATCAAGATTCAGATGCAGCAGATTAGATAAATCTAGTAGATTTTTCTGGGCTGTGAAACCCAGATCACAAGGGGTTCGTTCCTTTGTGGAACCAGAAAGGCCAATGTTTTAGCCAAAATCCCCGTTCATTTACGGTAAAAAATACGCCAGACGCGGGTTGGTCTAGATGACCACGAGGGTGCCCTTTTTATCCCATTCACGAGTAAAACTCACGATGCACTGACTTAGTTTTCAATGCAGGCGGGCCGCTGGTTTTATATCTTCCCGCGGCTCCGCCTGTCACTAATCTCATTGGCCGGAGCATCCTGACCAATCAGGACTCTCCGGGCTGGCAGCCAATCAGCTGACGGTTCGCAAGGCAGCACGGGAGGACTAGAGGGAAGACTCCGCCTGCACATGCACAAAACATAACAGCCAAACTTCTGAAGTCTGCAAATTCAGTGGGCCAAAAGGGATATTTTCTCTCTTTATCTGGTCAAAAATCAGGATGTTTATATTATGCCTGTCCGAAGCAGAATGTTCGGAGTTCCTTAGTTATCATTTTATCTGATTTTCATCATTCTGGCTGTCTTGAGATTCCTAAAAACAGCCCTTTCCTCTTTTGTTCAAGGCGATCATCTTGCTCAAAGCTGAACTTCGATTCACTTTTTAACAGGAAGTCTGTGTTTTCATTCCTTCTCCCCAGAATGGACAATTGGTCTCCATAGGCATCCCTGGCCTTCAAGCTAAAACGGGCCGTCAGATTTGCAAAGGGAAGGATAATCCCTTGTAAGCGTTGCCCTGTAGTAATCCCAGTTTTTCTCATCTTCTTTATAGTTGCTCCCTGCTCCCAACAAAAAAGGGAAATACTGTGGATTATTGGGATTTGAAAGCTGAGGAATAAAATGAAGGGGAGGAGAAGCTTATGATCCAATTGGTGTGGCAATATAAGTGCTGAATATAGTTTGCCCCAAGTTACTTTTTTGGGCAAAAATAGAAATTGAATGAACAACCAAATAAATGAACCTTCCCTAAAATAGCTACTCCAGGCATCCTTCCCATCTGTTGCCTTTTGGGTATTTGATTTTAAATGTGTTGTGATTTGGTTTTAAGAAAGAAAGGAAGAAGAAAAAGAAAACTAAAATACTAACTCAGAACAATTAACCTTAAATAACAACAGTGCAACAATAACTAATGTCTTTTTGCATTTCATGTAGATGTTTTTTGTTTTTTGCTCAAATCCAGAGCAAAGCATCTGAAAGCAAACTGTTCCCAAATGAAGTTCATGGATGCGACTTGTGCCGAACCTTTGGCACTGTTAAACAAATCATAATTATTAAATATGCATATACAGTTATTGTACATTCTAATTCTATTTCCTTGCCACCAAATTACCAGGGAATTGATGGGTCCTATCGTTCTGGAACTTTTTGCATGGCCTTTCCTTTATTTTTTTCCCCTCTCCTTTTTGAATAATATTTAGTTTCCCTAAATTGAAACAGCTGATCACAACAACTCCTGTGGATTAGTTTTTAGGAACTTTCCCAGTCTGCCAAACGAGGCAGTTCATATAAACCCCCCTCCCCAAATGTTTTGCAAACAGTGATGCAGCCAAGAATGTCAACAAGTGTTTTCTGTAAATCTCCTAAAAATGTACCTGGTGTTGGAGGCAGACGTGAGTTTTGAAACAGATTAGATTCTGAAACAATCCTGTTCATTTTCCATAATGCTACAGTAGAGGAGCATCTCCTAAGAAGCTCTGTGGGCAATTAAATTAGTATTTCCTAGCCAGGTTTTTCAAAGAAGATTCCCAGGGTGTTCATCAGCTGGGAGTCTTCCTAGAACTAGAGACCCCCAAAATGCCATATGCTAATGCTATGCTTGATTCATTACTTAAGTCATATTTTATGGTGGGAAGAGATGGCTCCTTCGAGAATGGAGGTAATTGTCTCTTTGATAATACCGCTGAAATGAAACTCAAATGTATGAAAAGGCATAGAAAAAGGGAGAAAGCTAGCTTTGGAAATCTTATCACACCCCCATCCCAAGCTGACCAGAGATCTCTTGCTGAAATCCAGACAAGACGCTTAATTGCTGGCATACTTGCTCATGCAAAGAGTTGGACAATCTTCCTTTTGATTAATAAAAGTCCATCAATCGATCAGTTAGAGTATGGGCTGGAAGAGCCCCTGGAGGTTGCCTGCTAAAGCAAGAGATCCTATACCAGTGGTGGTGAACCTCTGGCACGTGTGCCAGAGGGCTGGGACTCAGAGCCCTCTCTGTGGGCACGTATGTTGTCACCCCAGTTCAGTTCCACCACATTTCTCTGTGGCATTTCTCACCATCAGAAGTTTCCTTGCAAATGACAAAACAAAAGAAAAACATTGCGCCTCTTGCAGAGCCAATGTTGAGATGCCCTGCCTCCCAACAGCCAGCTGGTCTTCTGGTTTCCAGTGCACATTGCAGTTTGGGTACTCAGAAGTTCAGCATCACTGGGCTATACCATATTCGGATAGGTAGCTGTTCAGTCTTTTCTTTAAAAACTCCAGTGAGTGATGCACCCACAATTTCTGAAGGCAAAGCCGTTCCACTAGTTAATTGTTTTCCCTGTTAGGAAGTATTTCTCCTCAATTCCAGGTTGCTGCTCTCGATTAGTTTCCATCCATTGTTTCTAAATCAAATTCAAATTCAAATGTATTGGTCACATACATGGTAAAATATGCAGTGAAATGCTTACGCGACCGCCCGCGACCGCGAGTAAGTTAAGGCAAAAATGGGAGGGGAGGGTAGGAAATAAGTTAGGAAATAAGCTAGGGATAGTTGGGAAGGTGGGAGTGAGTTACAATTGTGGTTCCTGTTATAGTCCTGAGTGTTCTTGTGGTTCCTGGTTTAGTGTCCGTATTGCCTGTGGAAAGAA